>JAJJWW010015749.1:0-112403 GCA_023531295.1 Papaver armeniacum | reverse complement strand
AAGTTCAATCAAAAACAAAATTTCATAACTTAAAATTCATAAGTTTTAATCTATTCAATCAATTTAAACTTAATTAATTAATCTAATCAAAATTTTAGTGTTAATTAAACGAGGGCAATTTTGCCATTTTGAAAATACAAGGTTAAGGGGTGGCTTGGTTTTACTTCAAAATAACCCTATTTTGTCTTATTGGGTATACCCCAATTAGTTTGGGTATAACCAAATCTCGCCAGGAAAATTATAGCACATAGGAGAAAAAGAGAAATAAAATGAGACAGTTAAAAGAGAGAAGAAAAGAGACTATCCCGTGAAGTCTGATTTTTACACACTAGTTTTATTGAAAACTCACAATACATTGGCCATTAAGCTGTCACCAGGAACAGAAAATATTAACAGAAATACACGCACAGTTGCACACCCTATGTGATATACATATTATAAGTTTTCTGAAGAAAGATGAGACTTAATAGCGTCGTTGGCTGATTAGAACTCTCTTTCTGGAAACAAAAGTGGAGCGACTAGAGACCAAATGTACAAACCAGCAGTGGCCCATCCGGTCAATATTCTAACCCACACCGAAGGCCATCCGACATCCACGAGATTTCCACTTTCGCCAACTGAGGTCGACCACCCTGTTAATAACATAGCAGAGTACATGCTGGCAAGAGAAAATATGAGGTGGAAGAATGAATATGAGTATGTAACAGCCCCAGTTGATTTGTCATCCTTCTTATTATCTTCTTGCTGATCATCCTGCTTGCTGAATGGAAGCAAAGGCTTTTCTGCACATTTAAACAAAGAGACTCCATTATTATTTACGAACAATTAGTAACACGGCTGTACTTGCTTTCTCGTAATTCACAAATAAACCCTTAATTTTATCTTAAAACTTCTCAAGAAACTCTATATGATAACATCAACAAACAACTGGATTTGAAATATGATTATCAGTAAAAACCAGGATCCATATATGCAACTACCACAGTAATGACCTTCTGATTACCCTAAACTAGTCAAGTGACTCGCGTCTCATGCTTCAAATTTTTCTCTGGAATTGCAAGAATGAAGTAGTACTAACCTTCGCCTGAACTTTCAAGAAAAGTTGTGGAAGAACCAGCACGAACAGCAGAGTAAACGACAGAAAGAACTGTTGTAACGAGTCCCAAAGTAAGTGAACCAGTAGAGACAGCTTTGGAATGATTGTGAAGGCCATTGCATTCATAATCCCTTGGTTCACTTGCAAGCCCGGAGTAGCATAGGTATGTGCAGTACACAGATATGACAGAAGCAGGTAACAGACTTCCATTGACCTGTATATGGTGCATCAACCAATGAAATGATAACTATGTCAGGGGCGGAATGTTTAAACAATATACTAAATGTGGTGGTTTCTCTTGCGTAATCATAATTTACATTTCAAACGTGATACTGCTCTCAAGAGCTTCATTTTAAGTACTGACTACTGTTAACGAAATTCATACGTAAGATTATGCTAGATCGTTTAGGAGGAGACAGTAATATGGTAAAAACTCTACATACATAAGATATCACGGCAAATGAGTTCAGCAATTGTAATCAAAATGCAAAACTGACAACTTACCGCTGGGTGTAAAGCAACGATTGCAAACACGAACACAAAGATCAGTGTGAGAACAATAAAGAAGGTATTGAGCCCACAATCATGCCCAGATGGAGTAAAGAAATGGAAGAGCAGTCCCGAGAAGGAGAACGTTGCCACGTAGCAAACAAGTGAAACGACAAATAGAGCGATGTACCTGTATCAGTGATATGAGTTCAGAATAAGAAAGAATAACAAAAAATAATTATCTTAAAAGAAAAATTATATCAGAACAATAGCATGTGAAGATGAAAGAAAGGTGGATAAATGGAATTTAAGTATTATAAAGATTCAAGTTTTATTAAACTGACCAGAACTGTTCATCCTTTTTAACCCAGTTGTCGTTCCATCCATGAACAAAATCCAGCAAGAGAACAACTTGAACAAGAAGAAACAATCCTGACCCAAATTTGGATATTGTCTCTGCATTTACAGATTGCAAAATAACAAAAGCTGTAAGCCAAACTTCGTAATGGAAAATTAATATGCTGAGAAATTACCAAAAATTTATAAATAAGCATTCTTTAAAAATTCAATGGATGAATTCCTGCAGAGCACCATTATATAACAGCACAAAAGGAACTAATAAGAGAAGAACACAATTACACAGCTAGAAACTGACATGAAGCTTACTCCAACTACCAAATATCATGGCTCAATATGCAAAGAGTTTCATGGCAGTTGTGTCCGAAGGGGTTAAAAGTCCATGTGAGAACAATATTTCACACTCTGGCGTAGAAAAACTTAATTTTCGTAAAAAGACAAAACGAACAATGTCCAATAAGTATTTTGTATAACGGATACTGGGAGGAAGACAATCTGCAATGTAGTGTATGATTAATCTAAGAAACCCATATTTGCAGCATGAAGAAAATAAATCCATTGCATCTAGATGATGCTAGTACACCTCGATATGTCATTCATATACACAGAACATGCATTAAGTTATAAAATATCTTATGCAAACAACAGGTCAACAGGAAGGTCGGTCGCAGATTCTACAAAGAAAAAATGTTTACGCGATAAAATAGAAGCTACATATGAAAGTCACTCACCATAAAAGGTAACGATCCCATTTGGAAGGAAAAACATAAAGATCACCATAAGGCACCAACTAACAACCTTCATCATCCATCCACCATGGTGCAAACGGTCCCTAGGGTCCTTCTGATCCTTAACACCAATCATTATAATGGCAAGGATGGTGAAAAATAAGAAATTCCCCAAACTCACACGCAGCACCGCATCAGTTTCAAACCACTCCCTATCTGGAGTCTGGGCAAAATGATTGATCCCTAAAACAAAAACGAAAAAATAATCAATAAAGATCAGTTTCGAACATTTTAAGCAATCCAGACACCCTAGATCACGCAAAAAAATATCAAAACTACAATAACGACTCATAAAATTCAAGTGAAACGATGAGACATACATGGGATTTTCTCCATGAGAGGAGCAGCAACTTCTCTGAGGATCCATGAGACAATAAGAGAGAAAGCGAAAAGACCACAATAAGCAATTCGAGCAGAGCGTCTACTGATGCTGGATACAACTGTTCTACAAGCTTCACATGCACAAGCTGCACAGCATGAAGCCAGGCAAGATGCTGCCCACATATTTCTTCTTTAAAATCCCCCTTTGATTACTAAAACACACGAAAATCCGCGATCAATATGTTTACTTCATATTTTAAGCATAAAATTAGGGCAAACTTCTCATTACAAGCGAAATTTAAAGCAATCGAAAATAACATGATTAGGTCAAATAATCACAGGCTAAAAAACAAAAAAAGGAGCAATTATTCGTTGTTGAAAACCCTAGAAAACAAAATTAATTGGTAGACAGAGGGAAAGAGGAAGTACCAAATCGATTGAAGAAGATGAAAGAATCCAATAAACTGGTGTTTCAAGGAAATTTAGGAATCCTTCTTTGAAAGTCGCGTATAGTGTGTCTTTTACAAAGAGAGAGCTTTTTTAAAGGTGGGTAGATGGACTATCCGGTTTATTTTCCTCCTCTCTCGCGGATTTGGAAACCAAGTAGAACTAGGTGGCAAAATATTCCGAGTCATGGTGACAAACTTTGATGCTAATTTTGGTCGCGTCATGACTCATGTGACAGATTTTGTTACATACTATACATTATTTCTGTTTCAGAAACAATAATACTTTTACTTTTTCTTATCTCTACTAGGTAACACCGGGGCCTTACGCCCCGGCTCAACCTCTCTTTATAGCCATAAATGTACATACTTTATCAACAACATTAACACTCCAATTCATCTCTCACTCTCCACATTGAGAGTTGCGCTAACCTCTCGTTTGGGCGGTCAATGGAACCCTCGCTTTTGATTGAATGAAAAGCAAGTTATCTCCCTTACATTTCGTGGCCATTAATTTTTAATAAAATTGATTCGATTTCATGATCACTAAAGATGAATCTCAATGTTTTGCTTCAAGCTGTATCCAAGAAAACAAAAAAATAAATAATAATGTATAGGCGAGTACGCACGGTTGCACGCAAAATCCGAGTTCACTTATTTTTTGCGTAATTTGCTTTTCTCCTTGTAAATTCATAAGGCTGTTTAATTCAACATAATGCTTAATTTCAATATCATTCTTTTATTCGTTCTTATTCAACATAAGGCTTGCTAATACAACAATGAATCATGTCTAAGTTCACTTTTATGTTTCACAAATAATTTATTCCATGTATAATCTATTTGCTTTAGAAGTTAAAATTCTAACCTGTTTTTACTTGTTTCTCTAACAATCTAATTTAGTGTAAGTAACCTATTTGATTGCTTATAATTTTTTGGAGCTATTGCACGTTGATGTCAAATCTCTTTAACAATTGTATCAAGTTAACCTAATTTGGAATTCATTTATATATCTAACTGATCGTGATAACGACGTAAAATAATGTGAATTTTTGTAGACATAAAGAACCAAAGATGGGATTTTGTAGACGGAAAGAATCCAAGATGATATTTAACTATGAAATCACCAAAAACATAATTACGATCTATTATCTATTAGAGTTGTTTTTCAAAAATTAAATTATACCAATAACCTATTCTACCAATTTTATCCACACCGATCGATCAACAACATCATGGGAATCAAAAGCAGCAACCAAAAATCTTGTTGTTTTCTTCTCCGTCATTGATTTGTCTAAAGTTACATCCCCAAATTGATTCCACAAATGAAGCTCATAATATTGTTCCATTACATGAATAAGTAAGTCTTTAAGCTCCTCATATCTAGTTCGTGCATAATTTTTTTGGCCTCTTCTAACTTGGTTGGTTTTTTTCTGCAAAGTGATATCAGGTGACTTGATCTTGCATATGTTTTATGTTGTTTGTGTTATGATAACCCTTTCTTTAAGATATTTTGGATTCCCTATTACTTTCTTGTAGGTTGAACGTGTAATGTTGATGACTGTATATAGGAATTCATTTTTTAGATTTTGTATGAACCTCTATTTCTTTTATGTCAATACTTATTTTACGAAAATCTTGTTTAGATACTTCAAAAAGTGTTGTGCAACTAGGTTAACTGTGAATAAATGAAAGACCGTTTGCAGAAAGATAAAATTGAATCTAGTGAATGTCAAGTAAATATATCATTTACATTAAAGACAAAAATTCAACTCAAGAACAATGAAAAATTAAGGTATACCAAAAATGTATACGTATAACAAATTTGATTATATACAGCGCAGCTTAACGTCTCCTCTTTGCATGTTGGTTTATATTTATGGTTAATAAAATTCTCATTAATGAAATAAACTTTTAAAATTTAGAAAAATTAAAAACCACCGAAATCAAATTTCAATCATGTATTAATTCTAAATTATATTTGAACGTTGAAGAAAATCTCAAAATATAAATATAAATATTATTTCATCAAACAATCATAGTTAAAATGATTGTTTGATACCTTGATGGCCTACATATGCAAAACAAAAAATAAATTATATCTCTAACTACGTTGACATTAATTAATCCAAAACTGTAGTGCAACAATTGTCGCATGTTGTCTCCTTAATCTCATAGACAAAGACCCGTGAGGAATGCAACCTTACACTTCCCAAATTTGCATGTTAGACAAAAAAAATTCCAAATCACAATGATGTTGGCTTCCTAAATAGACAACCATGTCGCATGTATGTTCATCAATCGTAAAAGTACAATTGTTGGATGATTTCATTCATAGTACTTGGTACGTCTTGGCATATCACAGAAATCGACTTCCCCTCATTTAAATATTTCTCTTAAATGTCGTATAACTCTTGCACTTGCATATGGTGAGTATAACCGAATGCATAACAGTCATCAACATGTGATAATAGAATAAACAACATCCGCATTAGTGTGACAGTTAAATATTCATGACAGTTCGAGTTGTAGTGAGAATAATATGTATTATTTATTTATTTTAATGGCAGAATATATCGTTTTTTTTTTTTATATATAATTACAATGATGATAAATTGGATATCCACCTTCATCCAAAAAATACTATCGTCCTGTATAGTCGGATAATTTTTGGTACATTTTTATTTTCTCATATAAGGAGGTTTGGTTTCTGCAACCACGGGTCATGTACCATACGTTTTCTCATTGTTTAAAAGAAAAATGAGCAAGTTTTTTCATCTATAAATTAGGTACTAACCAAATTGTGAACTTGTTCGACCGTTCAGATTTCTTCAAAATCACTAAAGATTTGAAAAAGCATAATTCATATGTTCTTATCAACCATTTTGGATTCCAATTGTCTACACCTATACAGTGCAACAACTTTACCAAAAAGCCAAATATTTCTTGATTTATCTCATCAATCAATCTCTTTTCAACTCGAAAATAGATATTAGATCAAGAAGATCCGAAACATATTGATATATATGGTAGCTCATCTCTAATTTCTAGTCAACACGGATTCACTTTCATGGAAAGAAAAATATTTGGGTGATGATTAAAATGTGTAATGGCCATTAAATGTTGATAGATCCTAAACATATATCTACCAAAATTTCTTGAAAAAGTTTTGGTACTCCCAAAACAGGAAAATACTCATTTTGCGAGTCAAAATACATGAAACCATAATTTAAACAAACATAAATTGATAATTAATTTTATCAATATAAGATCTTGGCCAAGAATTAGTGCAAACCTCAACTTTAATTAGACGGTTCTCCATCTTGGTATATTGCCTTTGATTTATATATAGTTATTCAACATAAGGTTTGCCAATGCCACAAAGGATAATGCCTAGAGTTTTATATTTTCAACAATAGTTTATTCCATATTTATCTTATCTACTTTGAAAATTGTAACATCCTAACATGTTTATTTATTCCCTTTTATAACCCGCTTATAATTTATAAGAGAAATTGCATGTTCGAAAATAAAATTTTGAAACTGTTATCCAAACGTAGTCTGGAATCTGTTCATGTGTTTACTAATACCTACAACAGTGTATGTTCATATGCATGTCATGGATTATATGATCGTAAGAATTTATATACAAATTTGTAGCTAGAAGGATATAACTTTTAGAGACAAAAGGAAGAAAACAAAATGTAGTTTATACATTTTTTTGTTCATTATCTGCCGTACTAAAAAACCTCAAGGCTTTTGATATATGATCCGAACATGGCGAAAAGTTAAGAATGAGAGTACGTATGGGTTTATTTTAGATTTCCTTTAAAAATTATAAATGGTTTTTTTCGGTTGATACCCAAACTTCTACCAATGAAAAATTTTTGTTACTATCAAGATAGTATAATACAAATTTGAGCGTTGAAAAGGTCACAAACTATAAGATTGTTTCCGTGTCAATCGAGATTTGGTAAGTTATTCTACATTTGAATCTCAGGCTGCCAACTTATACTATAATATAACAACAAAATACTAATTTTTTAGGATAAGTACGCACGATGGCTTTCAAAAATCCGAGTTGAACTATTTGCTCCATTCAGTTGTAGTAAAATATCTTTGGGAGCTAGACCTCAAAGACCCATCTTTTGGTTGTATAATCATGACTTCATCGATCAGAAAATGGTAGCGTCTTGCATTTGTAAATACTATGACTTTGACATTTTCTCAAAAGTATTGATATCTCTTAAATCTCGTAAGTTCGATAACATGTGGCGTTAATATCATTATTATCTATAAGTATTTTTAAAATTTATCATAAGAATATCGTTATCTTATTTGGGGTTTCCTGAACTTCATATAATAAGAGCATAAATACCATCATACATATCTAGATAAACTTGATCGACTCTTTTCCAGTATTGGGAAATAACGATTAATTTACGCCGAAGTTCCCAATTTGTGTATCTTCACCGCTATCTAATTGGAGATAGCAGCCAGGAGTTTTTGGAATTCATACCATTATTTTCTATAGGAGCTTCTTAAATTATCATTAGAACATCCATATCTAATTGGGATTTTGTGAACTTCAAATAGAGAGAGCACCATCAGGTCATACATATCTAACTAAGAATTAGAGAGAGCATCATCGGGACCATACATATCTAGATGAGAATTAAGTTCTTCGTGTATCGAAAAGCACCTTGAACATGTAATATCTACTATCACTCCAGGATACCACAGTATCAACTTTTCAGAGCAACGATTTTATTTCCAGCGTTATCATCATTTGATGAAATACAGAATCACTTGAACCACGGATATGTATACAAAAAGAAATGCGTCTCAAGTTAGATATGTAAGCAAATGTCCGAAACTAATGGAAAAATTACTTTAAAAAAAATTATGTTTAAATGTCTGGCACGCCTGATGTGCTAGGAACTGAATATGTAGTCTTTATAACATGTTTTTCACATTCGTTGATATATAGGTGTGCAATCGGATAACCATACCTAAGTTTCTTAATTGTTGAAATAACTAAGTCTACATAAGGAATTGATGGCATTGTTTTAAAGAGCATCACTATTCGATTTTAGAATAACATCGTTATCAACATACATCGAGTTGCAAGGTACTTATAATAAGGGTCTTGTACTTCCTTTGAGACTGTATTCCTTCGTTGTTGAGCCTCTTCTCTTGCAACGTGCTCGCCGGGCCAAAACAAATATCAACAACCATCACCATAAAAGAAAGCCTACATTAATACCATAAACTAAAAATAGGATTATAGACAAAGAAAAAAAAAAAAAAAAAAAACTTGATTAGGTTAGAAGATCTTTTATCCAATATGACATAACGAAGTCATTGTGACAGTCTCATATATGATGAACGGTCTCTACATAAGACTTGAAAAGTTAAGTTAGTTACAGTCACATTCATCCAATATGACAGGCTTCTACATGTACACCTATGTCTTAAGCATATAATCAAAGTTGGCTTACTCAAAATGAACTATGCCATCTATGGGAGTCGAACCCACAACTACATGGAACCATGCGCTCTGCCATTTGAGCTAAGACAACAAATATGATTTCCTAACGCAAATAGTTGACAATTTAATATAATAACACTTAGACAATTTAATATAATTACAATTTAATATAATAACGCAAATAGTTGATAATTTAATGGCATAAGGTGATAAGCAAGAAGAAGGTGTGCCAGACACCATGCTTCATATGCACAATGTAACCATAACAACAAGAAGAGAATGTACCTCATCTGTAGCTTACTAAGATAAAATTTTCCACCTTTGTTTGAAGAATGAAAACATAAGCCCAACATGATGCCACCACTGAGTACCTACAGGCTACAGTGGCTGTAAGCAAAAAGCATGCATGTATACAATAAGAAATTCCTAAAATAAACCGTATCAAGATAAAAATGATGAAACTTTCAATGGTCTTGGTCATAATTTGGAAATATCAATGCTTAATAATCTGAGTTGAGTTTAAAATAGCTAAGCTAATCCTTTGTTGATCCAAAATTGTGCGTAGTTAAAACCAAAACCTAAGCCTTGCATATGGCACCACAATTATCACATTCTCCTGCCAGTAAAAGAAGGAATCCTTGCATATGGCACCACAATTATCACATTCTCCTGCCAGTAAAAGAAAGAAATATTCCTATACATGGAATCCAGAATAAACATTCAATAACAGTCAGAAGGGGACATAACTTAAGCAACTAAACTGTTCCGGTAATAAGCTGTTCAGATTTATGTTGTTGTCATGGATCAATAACCAATTATGCAGAAGCAACATAACGGTAGTTGTATAATTGGTTGCTATAACCACAATGTTTCATTGTAGGAGTCCCTTATTTCACCGGTTCACTTCCTTATTTAACCGTGTTGAAAAAAGAGAATATTAAGTTCTACATCTGCATAAATTTCCTCATAATTATAAAGCTCAACAACTGAAGTTAATGAACACCAATAGAGACAAAAGTTCATGCATGACATATACAACTAAAATTATCTGAAAAAGTTATAGACAATTGCTACCTGTAAAGAACCACAACATAATAAATCCATACATGAATCTTGATCCCCATGTATGATTCCAAATCACTTATTGCACAAACGATAAAAACCCACATTTGGTTATACCCTCAAGACCCTGCAAAAAATACCAAGAAAAGTAATGTTCAGCTTTTAGCCATATAACAAAGCTTGCAACTCAATTATATGCCTCCTTTATCATAATGAACCAGCATGAGTAGTCTCAGCTCAGGGACTAAATTAGTTACCACTAAAAAGTCAGGGTACCTGGGCATAACAATACAAGATCATCAAATTCATCTGAAATTAATACACATCTTATATTAAAGTTGAAAAAGTAATAATGAAAACCATACATATCAATTAACCGTTCGAGAACCTGACGTGAATTGAACATGCAACCTCCTGATTATTATGTACAACAAAGTTATAAAACGTGGAATGATCATGTTCATGACTTTGTCAAGTAGCTGGCTTCCCCAATACAAATCAATAGGTTGAAGATGCATAAATTCCCGTAGTTGAGAGTAATAAGCAGTGTCCGTGGATTGAATAAGAAAATGATAATCAAATAATAATATTATAATAATAAAAAAATTCGGGAACAAAATCACGGGTAAGAACAGCGATGATAACATGACAAATAGAGTAATCTCTACTATATTAATTCAACATTGTGGATCACTTGGATCACTATATTGAAAGAAAAAATAGATCAAGAAAGTTGTCCTGGTGGTTGAAGAAAGTAACCTTTGAGGGTTATGATTATGATTTGGGATAAAAGTTTAACGTTAATTTCCTGAGTGGTATTATGAAAGTTAATTATTTCCAGGGAACAATGACACTTTTGATGTACTATTGCGTACACCTACCAAGGCAGAACAGCTCCAATCATATCTTCGTTAGGAAGAGAAGCTAATTTTTTCTGGAGGTTAGCATCAAAATGCATTGGGTAGTACTGATAGGTGTAGAATACACCGTATTTACTATCTAGAGTTTATGCTTTATTTGCTATTTTTCGTGTGAATTATGTATCTTATGCGTGTTTTTGAGTTATTGGGTACTCTGGAGTCGCACGGAGGAAAAGAAGCGAAAATCATTCATTTGGAGCGGAAATAGCGAAAAAAGGCTAATTCACAGGCGAGCTATACTTGGAGCGGACTAGAGAGCACGAGAAGGAGATGAAGAATGAACTGTTAGTTCCATATAACTGACAGGTCAAAATTGTCACTGTGGTGGCCTGTATCAATCTGCTGGGTGCCTATAGAAATTCTAGTTCTTACCTAGCCCAGATTTCAGAGAAGATGATTCTCTCAATCATTCTTCACAAACTCAGAGAGTGCGGCTGCTGTAAGGTGAAGCCGACGCGGAGAAGAAGAGTAAAAAGGGACGCTGTGAATCTCAGATCGAGAAATGGTGGATACGGTGGAGAAAATACTGTGTTGCTGGTGATTGGTGGAGCAGAGAAAGGATATAATAAAATTATTACCACCAATTCACCTTCAGGTTAGGGATTTGCTATATTTGAGTTGAATAGAGAAATTAAAAGTTTGGGTTTGCT
This sequence comes from Papaver armeniacum, assembly GCA_023531295.1. Lineage (NCBI taxonomy): Eukaryota > Viridiplantae > Streptophyta > Magnoliopsida > Ranunculales > Papaveraceae > Papaver > Papaver armeniacum. The sequence goes on along the minus strand of JAJJWW010015749.1, from coordinate 100,786 downwards.
CTATTTTGTTAAAACAATGAAGAAATTGAATCTGTTGCGATGGATGGCTCGATTTGAAGAACTGAATCTAGGAGTTGAATCTGTTATGAGTTTGAAGCTCAACAGATGAATTAGAAGATTGGGTTTCGATGCAGTGAAGAGCTAGATGGTGATGAATGAAGGGTTCAACTCAGTTTTGAGTTTGCAATGATGGGTATGACTAAGTTGAAGTCATGAACAGATGCAGGAGAAGTTGATGGTGGTTCCAAAGTGGTTTTAGTGATGAATTAGTGATTACGGTGGTACTTACGATCTTGGAGGAATTCATAGAAGAAAATGGATGTTATGGTGGCTTGGTTCTGGCAGAATGATATGAAGCAACAGATTGACTGAGTTGGAGCTGTTGGAGCAGATGGAGCTAATGGGTAAATCAGTGATGGTGGATTAAGAGGAATGGGTGTTTGAGCAGATGACAGCTTAAATGAAGATCTGATTGTGCAAAGTGCAGGAACTAGGGAGGTGTAGTCTGGCTGAGATGAGGCTGCTCTGATGATGGTTATGGTGGTTGAGATGGGAGGTTGAAGTTAAGCCTAGATGAATGTTAGGTGTTGTTGCTTATGAAGAGCTGTGTTGATGGGATCCAGAGGTCGCAATGGCCAGGGTTGTCTCTGGTGTATGCTAGGAATTGAAGGCATGTGCAGCTCAAAGATGCTCATTGTAGGGAAGCTGGTTGTGTTGTTTCCACTGTTTGCAGGTTTGCTGGATTAGTGAAGTACAGGAAGTGCCAGAGATGGTTTTAGGCATTGGTGGTGAGCTCAGGCAAGGATGAATTTGGTGGCAGTGATGGCTAAGAATGGTTTGAAGCTGCAGATGGTGAAATGGACTCAAATTAGAGCAACAGGTAATGGGGGAATGGCCCATGGGTTGGTGCTGGATGTTGTGCTAGCTGAGCTGGTGGTTGTTGCCTGATGTTTTGCAAGCAATGGTGTCGAGAAGTGCAGCTAGATGGAGTCAGAGTAGTGTTGCAGCTGAAACTGAGATGTGTGGATGTTTGGTTCTGAGTTAGAATTGGTTTTGAGCTAAGCTGCTGGTAAATGGCAATGGGCATTTAAGGAGTATGGAAGGTTGAGAGTAGATGGAGTTTGGTCATGGCATGAGAAGATTGTGATGTTTGAATCTGCAATGAGGTAGCCTGGTGGTATGATTGAGGTGTTTTGAGCTGAACTTACAAGAGCTATAGCTGAAGTTGTCGTAGGATGAAAAGCAGTGAGATTGGTGGTGACAGTGAGATGCTGCTAATGGAGTTGTTTATGATGCAGCCAAGTAAGGCAATAAGGCTGAGATGGTCTTCTTTGAAAATGGAATTGAGTGAATGAAATGGTGCACCGGTTTGTAAGTGGCAATGTAGGCCATCATGGCTAGAAGCACAATCATGGTGCAGCTCAAATCGGGCATGTGCACAATGGCTTAGGCCATAGCAGCTCAGATGAATCAGCTTAGTTAGATCACCTGACTAGCTGATTCGGTTCTGACTCAACCTGACCCCATCCGACTCACCCTGACTCTCCCTGACTCGGTGCTTGACCGAGTTGACCCGCCGAGTTGGATCATTGACCGTTTTGACCCGGTTGACCGGTGACCGGGCGGACTTTGCCGGTCACCTGAGATGTTTTCCGTAGATTTTCCGGCCACAATACCAGATTTCCGGTGACCACTTTTGGGACATATTTTCTACATGGGTTTCTCTCTCTTATGGGCTTGGAGGATTCTCATCTAATGGACTTTGAAGACTAGACCTAATTTTAGAAGTTGGAGAAAAGCTATAAAAGGGAAAGTCTTCTACAACTCATGATATATCTTATTTTTCTTGGAACTTTTGGGAGAGCCGGTTTTGTTTACGCTTCTAGGGTTTGCTTTTGTTCATCTCCTTCTTTTCAATTAATATTATTATGATGATGAACTCCATAGCTATGAGTAGCTAAACATATTATTGGTTATGGGATAAAAGTTGATTTCTCAACATGTTTTTGAATCTATGAATTAGTTTTGTCTCAATATTTTATTGTTTGTGGTTCACAATTAATAGTGTTATAAGATTTGAATACTTGTTAGGTTGAGTCCGGAATCAATCCGATTTACATTCATCTCTAGAGCTATATTAGGGTTTTCAATACGAAAAAGTTGTTTATCCCTGATTCTAAGTAGCATAATTGTGGGTAGTGCTTGTAGTGATATATCCTACTAGTCACAAGTGAATCATAACTTTTGTTAAAACGATTAGTGCTTTTACACATTCGTTTGCATTGATTAGTCTTATTCCATAGAACTTATTGCTTTTAGGGAGTTAAATCTAATTGTGCTTTTACACTTTAGGTTGCTTTCTAGGAAGAATTCACATATGCATCTTTTAATGTGGTTGTGATGAAATCAGGGAATTAGCGGGTTATTCTTGCGATCAAGGTATCCTAGGACTATTAGTAAAATAAGAGATTAAATTACCAATTCTAATCATTGATGAAAATACATGTTAGTGAATGATACTATCCCGTGACCAATATCTTCTCCTTATTGATTATTCCAAGTATTTGCTTTGCTCTATTTTGTTTTTACTTTAGTATTTCGTTAAAACAACAAACATCCCCCCTTGGTTACCTTAGAAACTGAAAATTGCATAACAACAATTGCCTCTCTGTGGATACGAACTCTTCCTTACCTTGTGCTTCATTTAAATTTAGTGAGTAAGAAAGTGAAATTATTTTTGACGGATTGACAACCGATCAAATTTTGGCGCCGCTGCCGGGGAGGCATACGGCTTGTTATTGAGTTTTTAGTTTTTTTTTTTTTTATAATTTCTGCTTTTATCTTTGCTTTTCGGTTCTTGTCTTGTTTCTCACTTGTTTGGGAGAATTGTTTTCAAGTACCTAATCCCTGGCTTCTAAATATTGGAATTATCCAAGGTGCGGGATAGCTACTCGAAGAGGCACAATACTCCAACCAAGTCAAGACACAACAGAAAATCTAGAGTTAAAAGTGGAAGGAGAAGTACAAATAGAAGGAGAACAAGAGGTTCCAATCGTAGACGAACCACACATGGAGGAAGAAGAAGCAATGGGTGATGCAAATCGTTCACTCAAGGACTTGGCTTCTCATAGGCTTGATACACAACAGAGGTGTATCCAAACGAACTCTACTTTTGAGATAAAGCCGGGGTTGCTTAGAGAATTACCAAAATTCCATGGCATGGTGAATGAAGACCCAAACAAACATCTTATGGACTTCCACACCATTGTCACGGCTATGCTTCCAGCGAATGTTGAGGCGGATGGTGCAATGTTGAAAGTTTTCCGTTTCTCTTTAATGGATAGTGCTAAGGATTAGTTGTACTATTTACCTCCCGGAAGTGTCACAACATGGAATAGGTTGAAGAAACTCTTTTTAGAGAGATATTTTCCTGCATCAAAGGCTACTCAAATTCGCAAGGAGATTTGTGGGATGAAGCAAAATGTGGGAGAATCCTTATATGACTGTTGGGAACGATACAAGAGATTGGTGGCAAGCTGCCCTCACCACCAATTCAGTGACGCTATGATCATCCAATACTTCTATGAAGGACTCCAATCAAGTGATAGGAATCTTATTGACGCTGCGGGTGGTGGTGCACTAGTTAGCAAGACGGTGGCACAAGCTAGAGAGTTGATTGAAAACATGGCAGCGAACTCACAATAATTCTTAAGTCGTGGTTCGGATGTGATTCTAAGAAGGGTGAATGAAGTGAGCGAGGTGGAGGAACTTCGTCAACAAATGGGTAACATGACAGCAATGTTGCAACAAGTTGCATCCGCGGTTATACCAAGTTCTCCTCAATCTTATGAAGACGAGCAAGCTAATGCGATCTTTCCAAATCAACCAAGACGGTATGATCCTTACTCCAACACTTACAATCCGGGATGGAGAGATCACCCCAATTTTAGTTATGCTAACAAGCAAGGTGCCATTCAACAACCTACTTTCAACCGTCCTAGTGGATTTCAACCACAACAACAACAATTTCAGCAACCTCAAGCACAACAATCAATGCAAAATCAAGGTTCGGATATTGATTCAAAGCTTCAAACAATGATGCAAGGCATTTCCACCATGTTCAAAGAAAGTCAACAAGAAACTAAGAGTGCTATTAAGGAGTTGCAAACACAAATGAGCTCCATGGCTATTGAGTTGAACCAATTGAAGGCGCAAAATAATGGGAAACTCCCTTCTCAACCTATTAACCCAAAAGAGGGTGTCAATGCTATTACGTTGAGAAGTGGTACACAACTTGTGCAACCCGAGGTTCTTGATTCGGGCGCGGTGGACACACCAAAGGAACTGTTTTGGAGGAGAATAATGAGGATTCTCCCCAAACTTCGAGGTACCTATTCCTAACTCTAAAACTCCGGTTTCTACTTATGTTCCTCCTTTACCTTTTCCTCGCAGATTTGCAAGTTCTAAGAAGGCGGAACTAGAAAAGGAGATTTTAGACGTTCTAAAAAAGATTCATGTGAACATACCACTCATTGATGCTATCAATCAAGTTCCAAAGTATGCAAAGGTGTTGAAGGACTTGTGCACCAATAAGCAAAGGCTCAAAGGTAATGAAGTGCTTAGTGTGGGGGAGAATGCTTCGGCAATCTTACAACACAAACTCCCACTTAAGTGCAAGGATCCCGGTAGTTTTGACATTCCCGTCACAATTGGTAACAAAACATTTAACAAAGCTATGTTGGATTTAGGTGCATCCGTTAATGTTATGCCGGCGTCAATGTATAATTCACTTGATCTTGGTCCTCTTAAAAAGGCTGAAATTGTATTGCAATTAGCCGATCGCTCTAATGTCTACCCAATGGGTATTGTTGAGGATGTTCTTGTGCAGGTTAATCAACTTGTATTTCCAGCTGACTTTTGTGTGCTAGAAATGGATGAAGGATCACCGGACTCGTCTCTTCCATTGATACTTGGGCGTCCCTTCATGAAAACGGCGAAAACCATAATTGATGTGGACAAGGGAACGCTAACCATGGAGTTTGATGGAGAAACAATACGTTTCAACATTTTCGAGACGATGAGATATCCTAGTGATGTCCACTCTTGTTTCTCCATTGATGTTATGGATTCATTGGCACAACAAATGTTTGAATTAAACGGTGATGATGCTTTGGAAACCGTGTTAACTACATCCATGGATAATGGTGTAGAGTGCGGTAATGAAGTCAAGGAAGCCCTTGGTGATCTTAATTCACTACAAGGATGCCCGGAAAATCATAATATCTCTTTTATTTCTTTACCATGCAGTGATGAAAAGCTTGTACCTTCAATTGTTAAATCTCCAAGGTTAGAATTGAAACCTCTTCCCGACCACCTAAAGTACTTGTACTTGGGTGATAATGAAGAGTTACCTGTGATTGTTTCTAATGAGCTTAATGATTTACAGGAGCAAAAACTTTTAAGGGTGCTAAGGAAGTACAAGACGGCCATAGGATGGACAATTGCCGATATCAAGGGTATAAGCCCTGCCGTTTGTATGCACAAAAATTCGTTTGGAGGATGATGCAAAGCCTACTAGGGAAGCGCAACGTCGTTTGAATCCTCCCATGATGGAAGTTGTGAAAAAGGAGATACTCAAGCTTTTGGAAGTGGGTGTTATCTACCCCATATCCGATAGCAAGTGGGTAAGCCCGGTACAAGTAGTACCAAAGAAATCAGGTGTGAAAGTGGTGGAGAATGATAAGAGAGAGCTTGTCCCAACTCGCGTGCAAACCGGTTGGAGGGTTTGTATTGATTATTGAAAATTGAATGCCACTACTAGAAAAGATAATTTTCCATTGCCTTTTATTGATCAAATGCTTGAACGTTTAGCTGGACACTCTTATTATTGCTTTCTTGATGGCTATTCAGGTTATAATCAGATTGTGATAGCGCCGGAGGACCAAGATAAAACCACTTTCACTTGTCCTTTCGGTACTTTTGCTTATAGAAGGATGCCTTTTGGCTTGTGCAATGCTCCAGCTACCTTTCAAAGGTGTATGGTAAGTATCTTTTCGGAATATGTTGAAAACATAATCGAAGTGTTCATGGATGACTTTAGTGTCTTTGGTGATTCATTTGACCTTTGCTTGAACAACTTGTCTCTAATCCTTGAACGATGTGTTAAAACAAATCTTGTGCTAAATTGGGAGAAGTGCCATTTCATGGTAACTCATGGCATAGTTTTAGGCCAAATAATATCTTCTAAAGGCTTGGAAGTCGATAAATCTAAGATAGACCTTATTCGTGCTCTAACCCCTCCCACTACGGTGAGGGAGATACGTTATTTTCTTGGTCATGAAGGTTTTTATCGTAGGTTCATCAAGGACTTTTCCAAGATAGCATCACTACTTTGTAACTTATTGCAAAAAGATGTGGTTTTTAACTTTGATGAAAAATGTATGGCGGCATTCAATCATTTGAAAGAACTTTTGATTTCAGCCCCTATCATTAAACCACCGGATTGGAGTAAGCCCTTTGAGCTTATGTGTGATGCAAGTGACTATGCGGTTGGTGCGGTGCTTGGGCAACGTGTGGGGAAGCTTCCTCATGCTATTTATTATGCTTCTAGAACGTTAAATGAGGCCCAACAAAACTACACAACCACTGAAAAGGAGTTATTAGCCATTGTTTTTGCTTTAGAAAAGTTTCGCTCTTATCTAATTGGTACAAAAGTTGTTGTTTTTTCTGATCATGCAGCGCTTAAGTACTTGCTTACAAAGAAAGAGGCGAAACCGAGGCTCATACGGTGGATTTTACTCTTGCAAGAGTTTGATATTGAAATCAAAGACAAGAAAGGGATTGAGAACACCGTTGCGGATCACTTGAGCCGACTTGCTGTGGACAAGGAGACTATCCTGTTGCGTGAAAGTTTCCCGGATGAGCAACTATTCTCAATTGCCTTTGGAGAACCATGGTATGCCGATATTGTGAATTACTTAGTTTCTAAACAAATCCCAAAGAACTTGTCTCGTGCTGAGAGGGACAAACTTAAGAGGTTAGGTAACCAATACATATGGGATGATCCATACTTATGGAAACATGGTAGTGACCAAGTAATACGAAGGTGTATTCCGAATCTGAATTTAATTCTATCTTGTCTTTTTGTCACTCTTATGCTTGCGGAGGACATTTTGGGAGTAAGAGAACCGCTCACAAGGTACTTGAAAGTGGTTTTTATTGGCCAACTTTGTTTAAGGATGCGCATATATTTTGTACAACTTGTGATAGGTGCCAAAGAACCGGCAATCTAGGTGCCCGAAATCAAATGCCACAAACTTTTATTCAATTTATTGAAGTTTTTGATGTATGGGGTATTGATTTTATGGGGCCTTTTGTCAACTCCCATGGAATTTTTATATCTTACTTGCGGTTGATTATGTCTCGAAATGGGTGGAAGCTAAAGCCACCCCAACTAATGATTCTAAAGTGGTTTTAGATTTTGTGCAAGCTCATATTTTTGCAAGGTTTGGAATTCAAGAGCCATAATTAGCGATGGGGGTTCTCACTTCAAAAACAGGATTTTGCAAAGCTTGTTGACGAAGTACAATGTGTCGCATAAGATTGCAACACCTTATCATCCCCAAACAAATGGACAAGCCGAGGTGTCTAACCGAGAGGTGAAATCTATTCTAGAAAAGACGGTGAATCCAACAAGGAAAGATTGGAGCATGCGACTTAATGATGCTTTGTGGGCGTATAGAACCGCATATAAAACACCTATTGGGATGTCTCCCTTTAGGCTTGTTTATGGTAAACCTTGTCACTTACCCGTGAAAATTGAGCATAAGGCGTTTTGGGCTATTAAACAATGCAACGTGGAGATGGATGGGGCTGGAAAGCAAAGGAAGTTACAACTCCAAGAGCTAGAGGAGCTTCGTAATGATGCATTTGAAAGTTCACAGATTTATAAAGAAAAGACGAAAGCATTTCATGATAACATGATTTCTAGGAAACAATTTTGCATTGGGCAGAAAGTGCTTTTGTTTAATTCTCGCTTGCATTTATTTCCCGGTAAATTAAGGTCACGATGGATCGGACCTTTTATTGTTACTAATGTGTTTTCTCATGGTGCAGTGGAAATTCGTAGCATAGCTACAGGGAAAGAACTTAAGGTTAATGGGCACCGGTTGAAACCATATTATGAGAATTTCACTTCCGAAGTGGTGGAAGGAGTTAACTTTGTGGATGTACTCCCTCTGGAGGAGTCATAGAAAGCATGGAGATAGTCGGGCTGGCGACTTTAAACCAAGCGCTAATTGGGAGGCAACCCAAAGGATGAGTATTTCTTGTCTTGTATTTATTTCTTGTCTTGTTTTTAGTTTTTATTGTCTTGTTTTTTCTGATTTCTTGTTAGGATTTCCCACCTTAACTTACTTTGGACGATTCAATTTACATTGAGGACAATGTAAAGTTTAAGTGTGGGGGAGTGGTTTGCGTTGTAAATTTTTACAATTTTTCAACTTTTGTGTAACCTAGTGAATAAGAAAACTCCAACTTGTAGTTAGTTTAGAGTCACATAGTATACATGTCGCTAAGATTACATCGAGAATCTCATACTAGTGACTGAACTTAGAGATGACAGAGAACATGATCGGGTTTCTTAATTGTATGAGAGTTAAAGTTGGATTTAACCATGCCGGTGGCAAATAAGGTGCATCGAATTCGGTATTAGAGCGGTGATTCCCTATAGTGGAGACTACCCATGTTACATAATGTGAGGCACCAACCTTCAATTCTTTGTACTGTCTAAATTTGTGCTTTTAGAGTGTGTGTCACCGTACGTAAATTCGGGCAGAATGGTGAGCTGTCCAACCTCCCACCATAGAAGCACTATTTTGATCTCTTGAGTGCTATTTTTATCAACCATGTTGGTGACATCGAATTGCTAACTTACATACCACTTGTAATCTTGTTCGCAGTTAGCACCATCCACCTTATCTCTCTCTACACCAACAGGTCCATAGAAACACCATCATCATCAACAAGAGGAGTATCACAAATTTGAAGGAAAGTTGAAGACGTTCATGGTTTACAAGCAACGGTACAGAATTGAGCAGATTTTAGATTCAAGTATAGCAACAAAACAAGGGGCAGAATTTTTATAAGTTGAAGACTATAGTACAAGAGTGAAAATTATCAAAGATGAGAGTTCGAGAAGTTTATGAGATCAAGACATATAAGTTGTGAAGAATCAAGCGGTAAAGTACTTACACCATGGCCTTTGTACTTGCATTTTTATTTGTATTTTCAGTTTGTGTTTCTTTCTCTTGTCTCAAAAAAAATAAAATAAAATAAAAATAAATAAATAAATTATATTTTGTGTTTGTATAATTTGTTTTTAGTTTTGTATTCTTTCAATAAATCCAATGGAAAGAAGGAATATTTATAATGAAGTTTCAAGCGACAAGGAATTTGAGGGAAATAATCATATTGTCAAGATTCTACGAAGTTCAAGAGTTATCATCAAGAGTTGAAGACCGAAGACGTTTCTATGATGCTGTGAGAGTGGTGCTAGCTGCACGCCGAACGGATACGAGGTAAGTAAGCATATTCCCACCTTCGTTAAATGGTTGATTTCCTTTCGAAGAGATCGTCAGAAAAATGGGTTTTCAAAAATATATAAAAGATGTGGGTTTTCAAAATATTTCGGAGGGTTTTTCCTTCCTACCATTCAACGTGTCGCAGGATTCTCTCTTCATTCCTACCTGGACACATGTGTGACCCATAAAGAGTTGTTTATTATTGAGAGCAATATCATAAAACCCTTTCTTGTGAGGCAGAGTCGAGACTTTTGATCACTCCGAACCCGAATTTTTGTCGAGAAGGGATGGTTATTTCTCTCTCAACTTTTAAGAATGAGATTGTGTTCATTTATGTGTCTAACTTCTTATGACTAGTGTCCAGAATCTCTATGTCTTCTTAGCGCGTTGGATGCTATCATTACGGAGAACTAGTAAGTTGGAAAATAGGTTTTGTGGGTATATCTCTAGTAAACCCTCACGAGACTATAACTCGTCCACTAGGGACACCTAGGGGTTTAAAGGCTTGTTATTTATGCTAAAAGTGACCGTAGCCTCGACGACACGGAGTTGTATGTATCTTTTTGAATTGTTTTATTTGATTTGATCGATAACTAGCAAAGTCTAAGTGTGGGGGAATCTGATAGGTGTAGAATACACCGTATTTACTATCTAGAGTTTATGTTTTCTTTGCTATTTTTCGTGTGAATTATGTATCTTATGCGTGTGTTGATGGTGGTTTTTAAACAAGGGGTAAAATCGTAAAACCCCATGACCTAGTGTTACCCGCAACACATTAACTAAGAGCATTTAACTCAGGTGTAAATAATTAATAGGGGTATTTTTTCAAAATACCAGATTAGGGTTTTCGACACATAACCCTAATTCCAAAACCCAGACGCACACTGCGCACCATGGCAACAATGCCAAACCAAGCCGCACACTGCGCACCATGGCAACAATGCCAAACCAAGCCGCACACCGCGCACCATGGCAACAATGCCAAACCAAGCCGCACACTGCGCACCATGGCAACAATGCCAAACCAAGCCGCACACTGCGCGCCATGGCAACAACGCCAAAACCAAGCCGCACACTGCGCACCATGGCAACAATGCCAAACCAAGCCGCACACTGCGCACCATGGCAACAACGCCAAAACCAAGCCGCACACTTTAGCACCATGGCAATGACGCCAAAACCAAACTACATATCGCACTCATTGGCAACCATGCCAAACTAAGCCGCTATGCCATTGGCACATGCCAAATATAGCGCCCTAGGCTTGCAAAACGTGCAACTAGGACGACATGGCCGTACGTGCCATTGGCACAAGCCAACACATACCACAAGCCATATTTCCAAGCCGCTATGCCATTGGCACATGCCAAATATAGCGCCCTAGGATTACAAACCACGCAACCTAGGCCAAGTCGGCCACGCATGCCATTGGCACATGCCAACATGCTCGCTGGTAGCTTTTCTTACCAAGGCCACGGCCCTAAACGGCCACGCATGCCATTGGCACATGCCAACATGCTCGCTGGTAGCTTTTCCTACCAAGGCCACTGCCCTAAACGGCCACGCATGCCATTGGCACATGCCAACATGCTCGCTGGTAGCTTTTCCTACCAAGGCCACGGCCCTAGCGGCCACGTATGCCATTGGCACATGCCAACATGCTCGATGGTAGCTTTTCCTACCAAGGCCACGGCCCTAGCGGCCACGCGTGCCATTGGCACATGCCAAACACACACGCTGGTAGCCTAACTTGCAAACCTTGCAACCTACCACCAAGGCATTCCGCACATGCCATTGGCACATGCCAAACACACACGATGGTAGCCTAACTTGCAAACCCGTGCAACCTACCACCAAGGCATTCCGCACATGCCATTGGCACATGCCAAACACACACGCCGGTAGCCTAACTTGCAAACCTTGCAACCTACCACCAAGGCATTCCGCACATGCCATTGGCACATGCCAAACACACACGCCGGTAGCCTAACTTGCAAACCTTGCAACCTACCACCAAGGCATTCCGCACATGCCATTGGCACATGCCAAACACACACGTTTGGTAGCCTAACTTGCAAACCTTGCAACCTACCACCAAGGCATTCCGCACATGCCATTGGCACATGCCAAACACACACGTTGGTAGCCTAACTTGCAAACCGTGCAACCTACCACCAAGGCATTCCGCACATGCCAAACACACACGCTGGTAGCCTAACTTGCAAACCTTGCAACCTACCACCATGCCATTGGCACATGCCAAACACACACGCCGGGGTAGCCTAACTTGCAAACCGTGCAACCTACCACTAAGGCATTCCGCACATGCCATTGGCACATGCCACACACGCCACTAGCAGCTCTGGCATTGCCACTTACACTTAACGTACAACCTACCACCAAGGCATTCCGCACATGCCATTGGCACATGCCACGCACGCCACTAGCAGCTCTGGCATTGCCACTTGCGCTCGAAGTACAACCCACAACAAGGGCATTCCGCACATGCCAATGGCACATGCCACACGCGCCACTAGCAGCGCCACTTGCACTCAAGGTGCAACCAACGTGATATCAACACAAAGCGGGGATGCTTTCCCGGGGTTTTGGTTTGGCGGTCACGACTTGCGGCGTACATTACGCTCACATTAAGAAAGCGTGAAAAGGAATAAAGCGGTCAAATAAATGAGGAAATAATGGTGAAAACGTTTTCACCCATTAACACCATGCGGTTACCACCTCCTCCCATTATTTCGCCCTTTACTCTCTTCCTTCATGAGGCCGTGTACGTTTCAATCTCGACTTGTATAAATAGGTCTTACCTATTTCCACCCGGACAACAAGTCTCGGTCGGGAGAAAAATACTACACTCTCGAAAAGGCAACTTTGCAAGCTCTCCAAAAGCTTTCATCTCTTGCAAGCTTACGAAGCTTCCACTTTACGATACAAGTCGAGATACTACTCTTTCGGGAATTATTCGATCTCAACACCTTTCTTTGCTTCCCTCCCCAAATCAACCCTTCTCCTTCACTTTGTGACCGAAGCAAGTCCGGAAACGGCCATTTCTTGGTTTAGGCCGGACTTGTACAAATTGATCTCTCGAATCTATAAAGTGCTCACGTGCGGCACATTTGTTTAGGGTTTGAACCAGTTTCTCACTCACCTACCGAATTTACCGAAATCGGCGAAACGATTTTTACCCATAAACAATTGGCGACCACAATGGAGGATTGATCTATCGGCTACAATGTCGATGTCGATCTCGTTCTTCGACCCGGATGTCAAGATGGTAGGGAAGGCGACTCAATCCGACGCAACTACCGAGGCAACCCGGTTACTAGTTATAAAAACTACACGAGAAAAAACTGGGGACTTGCCGAAGATGCTACCACTCGATCCGACGCAACTACCAGGCAACCCGGTTACTAGTTGTAAAAACTACACGAGAAAATTGGGGACTTACCGAAGATGCTACCACTCGATCCGACTCAACCACCAGACGACCCGGTTACCAGTTGTAAAAACTACATGAGGAAACTGGGGACTCGCCGAAGATGCTACCGGCGATTGTGGACTTGCTTTGACAATGCTACCAAAGAAAAGCCGCCTTTTACATGGAGAGGGGCGTGTTCACAAAACCTATGAAGTGAGTAAATTTAGACTGCGCAAGATATACGAATGGGTTTTATGCTCTTAGTAAAACCGTCATACTACTGAGTATTGTGCCTATTGCTAGCACACACTTTCATAAAAGCAATATTCCTTTCCCAAAACATAATCAGAGTTATATTACCAAAACCATTCATCCCGAAATAATCCAATATCCTCAAAAGCTAACATTTATCTATCAACCCAAGAAATCCGGGAAGACAAAAACCATAAACCGGGCGCTTTGTTTGCCTTTCAAAGAAAAAAAAAAAAAAATTTCACCTACCCGTACATACCTACTTTGCACAATAACAATTACCACTATTAGCGAGACGTTACTACGGTGACATTTGAAGAATTATTTATGATGAAGTATTTCCACAAGTTTATGAAAGGCATACCTATGGCTACGGTTTACACCAGACAAGAAAACAATAAAAAAAAAATTTGAAAGAGAAACGGCTGAGTACATAGGCGGGATATGCTTGCCCACTTTGTCACTACCGCGCTACCGCTAACACCATGACGTGATAACAAAGATACAAGGTAAAAAGGGAGCCAACCCATTTCATAAGCATAACACTTTTTGAATTTGAATAAGGAAAGGATTTCTGTTTGAGCTACGTATGGGAAGAGGCAACTGGGCCCGCAGAACAAGTCCAAGCCACGCCAAGCCAAAGACCGTGCCAAGCCAATGGTCCACACCATACCGAAATCCAAGCCAGCGTCCACACCAAGTCAGCGCCCATTCCAAGACGATCCAGCGCCTACCAGACGCGTTTCCCGGATGCGCTTACCTGACGCGCTTGCCAGACGCGCATGCCAGCGCTTGCCAGAAGCGCTTTCCAGAAGCGCTTGCCAGACGCGCTTACCAGGCACACATGCCGCACGCGCATGCCAGCCGCAATACCACACTTTGAGCTAACGGTTTGCATCCTTCCGGCGCTAACATCTTGCGCCCTTCCCGGCCACCATCCTCGCCCTTCGAAACAGCGCCATGGCTCCAAAGACTTCGTGATCAAAACCATGTCATCTTGCACGATACACTTACGATCACCAGAACCAGAGCCACTTCCGCCACCCCAACGGTTCTTCAAGCATGAAAGCTCCAACCATCACCAGAGACGCTACTCCACCATCAGGGCAAGATACTGGAAGATCCGGAAGAAGCCGACCTCCTTTTAGCACTGTTGATTCGATGGAAAGACGAAAGATACTTGACGGGACGCGCGTTATAGATGAAGAGGCTCGCGTTGCTCTTGAACGCCCGATAGAAGGGGATAAGCAATCCAATTTCGTCACACGTGAAGATCGGGAAGGACTTCTCCAAAATCGAAAGCAATGGAAATCAACAACTCTCCTGAGTTCACGGAGACCCTTCTTCTGTCGGGACCCTTATAATTGGAACTTTGCCCACAAAGTCGTACAGTCTATGATGAAACAGTTATGTGAGATTCTATATTTCTCCAAGGCATAGCATCAAGACATATTTTCATCTCTCAACCGTAATGCATCAGGAAAGCAGGCGTTTCCAGCCAGGGAAGCCGTTCCCAAACCCCAACCTCTCCTAGAAAGCACGATCGACAGATGTAACTGGGGACTCCTAACCTCTTTTCTCTTGAGGGATGTCGAGTTTAACAAAACGTGACGCGGCCTCCGACTTCAAAATGGTAGCCGTCAAGGCTCTGAGAGTTGCAAGATGTCGTTTCAATGTTCTCTCCAGAAGTAGCTCCGCATCAACGTTCTCTCCAGAAGTAGCTACGCATCAACGTTCTCCAGCAGCGGCTTCGCTTCAACGTTCGCTTCAATGCCACTCCTTCCTGCAAAGGGTCGTGCCGCCACACTCCCCATATCAAGGAACATAGTCACAGCCAGACAATCTTCGTAGTCATGGACACCTTTTAATCCATCTCGCCAAAACTCGTGATCATGGACAGTTTGCTCGCTTACGCATCCAGCCAATCCTTTTACGTCCACGGAAGCTCATAGAATATCAGCCAACCTACTTTGTTACCACGACAATGTAGTTTCTCCTGATTACATCTCCTACCAAGAACTGTTGCCCCTCATTCGTTGATACCAGCCAGAGCTTCATCGCAGCAGCAATTACTACAAAGATGGAAACACGTAAACCATACTTGAGAACGGAAGATATACACGGGATCCCTTCACTGTCAAAGCTACGAAGAACAGTCCACCAAAAATCCGTACCCACAACAAGGTCCTCTACTCTTCAAGGGTGCAGCACAAGAACATCATCACCTCTCTGTCTAGAAGACGCCTTCAACACCTCACGAGGCCGTGGAGGATCCCGAGCCTGCACTATCCAGAATATGTCATCATGTAATTTCTGAGCATCCCGTGTCACATCCAGAAGAGTACGATATGCTTATATCAAATCCCGTGGAAGGGGGATTCAAGGCGATATAATGAAAGTAGGTCATGCATGGGGACTACCAGCGTAAGATGCTTTCACTCCCCTCAACCAGGTTATTACCGATTTCAACATCATCACTATCGAGGTTTTACGAGCCGCGGGAATTTCTCAACATGAATCCGTACATGTGCACCGAAAACTCCAAAAGCACGCCGAGAAGGTTACATTCACGTATTCATCCATTCCATCATATCAAACCGAAGCATGACCAGGGGACTTCTCGCTGCATCCCATTTCGTAAGATAGAGCCCTAAATCAGCGTCCTCCAAGTCTCGGCGATCAACAAGGACGGATTCGAAGGAAGGGGAACGACTAGGTCATCCTCGTCGATAACGATGACGCATGCTCCAACGGGATATCTCTGCACAAAGGGAAATTTTCCATTTATACAACAAGCGGCGGTAAAGTGTACGACAGTCCGCCAAAGAAGAAGAAAACATACCGAGAGAAATTCAACAAGAAGAACCTTTTCTCAAACGAGGGAGATGATGCAGTTGCGTTGGGTTTGAATACAGAACCTTTAAAAAGGAAAGGAAGCAATGAGGGACATAACGCTTTCAGATTTTTTGGCATGAACGATGCCCTAATCGAAGCCGCGCGTGAAGGAAAGGCAAAATAAGGAAACTTTGCTATCTGTAGAAACACCTACTCCCTCCTTGTTCACACCGATCCCATCAAGTCACGTCAGCAAGCACGCACAGCTTCCCTACCTTGCACCGGTCCCACCAGCTAGCACGCTCAGTTTTCCCAACTCACGCCAACTTCCCAATGGCCGCCCAAGTCACGCCTGCAAGCACGCACAGCTTCCACACCTTGCGCCGGTCCCACCAGCTAGCACACTCAGTTTCCCAACTCACGCCAACTTCCCAACGTCGCCCAAGCTGCACCGGCCCCACCAATTGTGCTAGCCTCCCGATTTGTGCAAAACTACCAGAGGCAAGGATTCCAAATCCTATTTATAAAAGGTCAGACAAGCCTCCTCAATTCTCTTTACGGTTTGTTGTTGATAGTTTGTCACCATCTTATGCTTACCCCGCAACAAAGCCCCTGTTCCGAGCTAAGCAGGGGACTTAATGTTGATGGTGGTTTTTAAACAAGGGGTAAAATCGTAAAACCCCATGACCTAGTGTTACCCGCAACACATTAACTAAGAGCATTTAACTCAGGTGTAAATAATTAATAGGGGTATTTTTTCAAAATACCCAGTTAGGTTTTCGACCACGAACCCTAATTCCAAAACCAATGCCAAGACACTGCGCACCATGGCAACAATGCCAAACCAAGCCGCACACCTGCGCACCATGGCAACAATGCCAAACCAAGCCGCACACCAAACCACACCATGGAAACAATGCCAAACCAAGCCGCACACTGCGCACCATGGCAACAATGCCAAACCAAGCCGCACACTGCGCACCATGGCAACAATGCCAAACCAAGCCGCACACTGCGCACCATGGCAACAACGCCAAAACCAAGCCGCACACTGCGCACCATGGCAACAATGCCAAACCAAGCCGCACACTGCGCACCATGGCAACAACGCCAAAACCAAGCCGCACACTGCGCACCATGGCAGCGACGCCAAAACCAAACTACATATCGCACTCATTGGCAACCATGCCAAACTAAGCCGCTATGCCATTGGCACATGCCAAATATAGCGCCCTAGGCTTGCAAAACGTGCAACTAGGACGACATGGCCATACGTGCCATTGGCACATGCCAACACATACCACAAGCCATATTTCCAAGCCGCTATGCCATTGGCACATGCCAAATATAGCGCCCTAGGCTTACAAACCACGCAACCTAGGCCAAGTCGGCCACGCATGCCATTGGCACATGCCAACATGCTCGCTGGTAGCTTTTCTTACCAAGGCCACGGCCCTAAACGGCCACGCATGCCATTGGCACATGCCAACATGCTCATTTGGTAGCTTTTCCTACCAAGGCCACTTGCCCTAAACGGCCACGCATGCCATTGGCACATGCCAACATGCTCGCTGGTAGCTTTTCCTACCAAGGCCACGGCCCTAGCGGCCACGTATGCCATTGGCACATGCCAACATGCTCGCTGGTAGCTTTTCCTACCAAGGCCACGGCCCTAGCGGCCACGCGTGCCATTGGCACATGCCAAACACACACGCTGGTAGCCTAACTTGCAAACCTTGCAACCTACCACCAAGGCATTCCGCACATGCCATTGGCACATGCCAAACACACACGCTGGTAGCCTAACTTGCAAACCGTGCAACCTACCACCAAGGCATTCCGCACATGCCATTGGCACATGCCAAACACACACGCTGGTAGCCTAACTTGCAAACCTTGTAACCTACCACCAAGGCATTCCGCACATGCCATTGGCACATGCCAAACACACACGCTGGTAGCCTAACTTGCAAACCTTGCAACCTACCACCAAGGCATTCCGCACATGCCATTGGCACATGCCAAACACACACGCTGGTAGCCTAACTTGCAAACCTTGCAACCTACCACCAAGGCATTCCGCACATGCCATTGGCACATGCCAAACACACACGCTGGTAGCCTAACTTGCAAACCCTGCAACCTACCACCAAGGCATTCCGCACATGCCATTGGCACATGCCAAACACACACGCTGGTAGCCTAACTTGCAAACCTTGCAACCTACCACCAAGGCATTCCGAACATGCCATTGGCACATGCCAAACACACACGCTGGTAGCCTAACTTGCAAACCGTGCAACCTACCACCAAGGCATTCCGCACATGCCATTGGCACATGCCACACACGCCACTAGCAGCTCTGGCATTGCCACTTACACTCAACGTACAACCTACCACCAAGGCATTCCGCACATTCCATTGGCACATGCCACGCACGCCACTAGCAGCTCTGGCATTGCCACTTGCGCTCGAGGTACAACCCGCAACAAGGGCATTCCGCACATGCCAATGGCACATGCCACAAGCGCCACTAGCAGCGCCACTTGCACTCAAGGTACAACCAACGAGATATCAACACAAACTGGGGGATGCTTTCCAGGGTTTTGGTTTGGCAGTCACAGCTTGCAGCGTACATTACGCTCACATTAAGAAAGCGTGAAAAGGAATAAAGCGGTCAAATAAATGAGGAAATAATGGTGAAAACGTTTTCACCCATTAACACCATGCGGTTACCACCTCCTCCCATTATTTCGCCCTTTACTCTCTTCCTTCATGAGGCCGGGGTACGTTTCAATCTCGACTTGTATAAATAGGTCTTACCTATTTCCACCGGACAACAAGTCTCGGTCGGGAGAAAAATACTACACTCTCGGAAAAGGCAACTTTGCAATCTCTCCAAAAAGCTTTCATCTCTTGCAAGCTTACGAAGCTTCCACTTTCTGATACAAGTCGAGATACTACTCTTCAGAATTATTCTGGTCTCAACACCTTTCTTTGCTTCCCTCCCCAAATCAACCCTTCTCCTTCACTTTGTGACCGAAGCAAATCCGGAATGGCCATTTCTTGGTTTAGGCCGGACTTGTACAGATTGATCTCTCGAATCTATAAAGTGCTCACATGCAGCACATTTGTTTAGGGTTTGAACCAGTTTCTCACTCACCTACCGAATTTACCGAAATCGGCAGAAACGATTTTTACCCATAAACAGCGTGTTTTTGAGTTATTGGGTACTCTGGAGTCGCACGGAGGAAAAGAAGCGGAAATCATTCATTTGGAGCGGAAATAGCGAAAAAAGGCTAATTCACAGGCGAGCTATACTTGGAGCGGACTAGAGAGCACGAGAAGGAGATGAAGAATGAACTGTTAGTTCCATATAACTGACAGGTCAAAATTGTCACTGTGGTGGCCTGTATCAATCTGCTGGGTGCCTATAGAAATTCTAGTTCTTACCTAGCCCAGATTTTAGAGAAGATGATTCTCTCAATCATTCTTCACAAACTCAGAGAGTGCGGCTGCTATAAGGTGAAGCCGACGCGGAGAAGAAGAGTAAAAAGGGACGCTGTGAATCTCAGATCGAGAAATGGTGGATACGGTGGAGAAAATACTGTGTTGCTGGTGATTGGAGGACCAGAGAAAGGAGATAATGAAATTATTACCACCAATTCACCTTCAGGTTAGGGATTTGCTATATTTGAGTTGAATAGAGAAATTAAAAGTTTGGGTTTGCTCTATTTTGTTAAAACAATGAAGAAATTGAATCTGCTGCGATGGATGGCTCGATTTGAAGAACTGAATCTAGGAGTTGAATCTGTTATGAGTTTGAAGCTCAACAGATGAATTAGAAGATTGGGTTTCGATCTGTGAAGAGCTAGATGGTGATGAATGAAGGGTTCAACTCAGTTTTGAGTTTGCAATGATGGGTATGACTAAGTTGAAGTCATGAACAGATGCAGGAGAAGTTGATGGTGGTTCCAAATTGGTTTTAGTGATGAATTAGTGATTCTGGTGGCTGCTTCTGATACTGGAGGAATTCATAGAAGAAAATGGATGTTATGGTGGCTTGGTTCTGGTAGAATGATATGAAGCAACAGATTGACTGAGTTGGAGCTGTTGGAGCAGATGGAGCTAATGGGTAAATCAGTGATGGTGGATTAAGAGGAATGGGTGTTTGAGCAGATGACAGCTTAAATGAAGATCTGATTGTGCAAAGTGCAGGAACTAGGGAGGTGTAGTCTGGCTGAGATGAGGCTGCTCTGATGATGGTTATGGTGGTTGAGATGGGAGGTTGAAGTTAAGCCTAGATGAATGTTAGGTGTTGTTTCTTATGAAGAGCTGTGTTGATGGGATCCAGAGGTCGCAATGGCCAGGGTTGTCTCTAGTGTATGCTAGGAATTGAAGGCATGTGCAGCTCAAAGATGCTCATTGCAGGGAAGCTGGTTGTGTTGTTGCCACTGTTTGCAGGTTTGCTGGATTAGTGAAGTACATGAAGTGCCAGAGATGGTTTTGGGCATTGGTGGTGAGCTCAGGAAAGGATGAATTTGGTGGCAGTGATGGCTAAGAATGGTTTGAAGCTGCAGATGGTGAAATGGACTCAAATTAGAGCAACAGGTAATGGGGGAATGGCCCATGGGTTGGTGCTGGATGTTGTGCTAGCTGAGCTGGTGGTTGTTGCCCGATGTTTTGCAAGCAATGGTGTCGAGAAGTGCAGCTAGATGGAGTCAGAGTAGTGTTGCAGCTGAAACTGAGATGTGTGGATGTTTGGTTCTGAGTTAGAATTGGTTTTGAGCTAAGCTGCTGGTAAATGGCAGTGGGCATTTAAGGAGTATGGAAGGTTGAGAGTAGATGGAGTTTGGTCATGGCATGAGAAGATTGTGATGTTTGAATCTGCAATGAGGTAGCCTAGTGGTATGATTGAGGTGTTTTGAGCTGAACTTACAAGAGCTATAGCTGAAGTTGTCGTAGGATGAAAAGCAGTGAGATTGGTGGTGACAGTGAGATGCTGCTAATGGAGTTGTTTATGATGCAGCCAAGTAAGGCAATAAGGCTGAGATGGTGCTGCTGCAAATGGAAGTGAGTGAATGAAATGGTGCAGCTGGTTTGTAAGTGGCAATGCAGGCCATCATGACTGGAAGCACAATCATGGTGCAGCTCAAATCTGGCATGTGCACAATGGCTTAGGCCATAGCAACCCAGATGAATCAGCTTAGTTAGATCACATGACTAGCTGATTCGGTTCTGACTCAACCCGACCCCATCCGACTCACCATGACTCTCCCTGACTCGGTGCTTGACCGAGTTGACCCGCCGAGTTGGATCATTGACCGTTTTGACCCGGTTGACCGGTGACCGGGCGGACTTTTCCGGTCACCTGAGATGTTTTCCGGCCACAATACCAGATTTCCGGCGACCACTTTTGGGACAAATTTTCTACATGGGTTTCTCTCTCTTATGGGCTTGGTGGATTCTCATCTAATGGACTTTGAAGACTAGACCTAATTTTAGAAGTTGGAGAAAAGCTATAAAAGGGAAAGTCTTCTACAACTCATGATATATCTTATTTTTCTTGGAACTTTTGGGAGAGCCGGTTTTGTTTACGCTTCTAAGGTTTGCTTTTGTTCATCTCCTTCTTTTCAATTAATATTATTATGATGATGAACTCCATAGCTATGAGTAGCTAAACATATTATTGGTTATGGGATAAAAGTTGATTTCTCAACATGTTTTTGAATCTATGAATTAGTTTTGTCTCAATATTTTATTATTTGTGGTTCACAATTAATAGTGTTATAAGATTTGAATACTTGTTAGGTTGAGTCCGGAATCAATCCGATTTACATTCATCTCTAGAGCTATATTAGGGTTTTCAATACGAAAAAGTTGTTTATCCCTGATTCTAAGTAGCATAATTGTGGGTAGTGCTTGTAGTGATATATCCTACTAGTCACAAGTGAATCATAACTTTTGTTAAAACGATTAGTGCTTTTACACATTCGTTTGCATTGATTAGTCTTATTCCATAGAACTTATTGCTTTTAGGGAGTTAAATCTAATTGTGCTTTTACACTTTAGGTTGCTTTCTAGGAAGAATTCACATATGCATCTTTTAATGTGGTTGTGATGAAATCAGGGAATTAGCGGGTTATTCTTGCGATCAAGGTATCCTAGGACTATTAGTAAAATAAGAGATTAAATTACCAATTCTAATCATTGATGAAAATACATGTTTGTGAATGATACTATCTCGTGACCAATATCTTCTCCTTATTGATTATTCCAAGTATTTGCTTTGCTCTATTTTGTTTTTACTTTAGTATTTCGTTAAAACAACAAACATCCCCCCTTGGTTACCTTAGAAACTGAAAATTGCATAACAACAATTGCCTCTCTGTGGATACGAACTCTTCCTTACCTTGTGCTTCATTTAAATTTAGTGAGTAAGAAAGTGAAATTATTTTTGACGGATTGACAACCGATCAAGTACCTATACTTTGCCCTTTCAGAAATCCTAGAATTTTCATAAATGAAAAATAAAGCAAAAAAAAAAATACAATACAAATATTTTATAAGGAAGGCCATATATGTTATGATACCACAATACAGAAACCTCGCGATTCACTGAGTAGCACCACAAAATCATACATGTAGATAAACCCGTTCTTAATGTTGAACTATAACATAAAAATGAGAATCAATATAAGTCTATGAGTGAATATATACAAATGCGAGGATATGCACTTACATGGGATAAGGGAAAAATCAACGCCGTAACTAACTAACCCACTGTTCTTTGACCTCATCGGGTTATAAAACATCAAACCTCTTATGAAACATCAAATAACATCTCATCAATTGGCAAGTCATAATTCCCAACTGTAAAATCTAACTAAATGGCAGTCCCTTTTGATTCCTTTAATCTTTGATGAATAACACTTATTTTTCAGACACCAAAATCTTTAAAATACCAAATTTGCATCATCTTCCGCAACTGTATTTTCCTAAACCGGAGCTTGTCAACAAACTTTCAGTTGCAAGGTCAGTAAAATCAGAGGGAAATAAAAAGACAACATCAGCTCAAATTAATTTCAAATCAGGAGAAAGCAGAAAAAGAAAAAAAAAACTTAAAATTACTAAGAAAACAAAGTTAACATACATTTCGAGATTAAGCTTGTTTTCACAATGGTAAGATTTTACATACTGAAGGATTTTGTAGACCCGTTTTACCAAAATATAGAGCATCTACAATCCTAGGTACCATTATCAATGGACCTTCTTCAATATACCCACTAAGATATTATTTTAAAATATTATTTTAAAAACTCATCTTAACATGACATGCTTGAATTGACATGGCTTTAAGGGAAATAAGAATTCTTTACTGAACACTTTTATGCCAAGTTAGTCCGAGACAGGGGTGAAGTGTTGTTATATACAATGTCTTGATGTCAATCGGACCTGCCAACAATGAAAGATGTATATTTGGCTTTGGCCCTTCTCGTATCAGAACCTGCATAACAAATAACCATGTAAAAAACATATGCTTAGTAAGAGTTGGAGGTATATAGCTCAATTTATCGGAGGACACGCTACATGTAAGCTATCGTTTTCCAGTGAAATCAACCTTTAGAGCTTAAATTGGTGGACATTTCTTCGTCACCCACATCAGTAGCACAACAGACTTTTTGAATAATTTTCCACGTTTGTATGCACTGACAATTCAAACACCTACCGATTTTCCTCCAAAGTACTCAATCTATTTTAACAGTAGATCCCAATAATGACAGAAGAAAATAAAGGATCCGAGGCGCCTATGCAGTTGACTCAAAATCTATAGATGTCAAAAGGGACACACGTCATCCTTCAACATACATAAGAAAATGCAAAGGCATTTGGTTAAAAATCTAAAGTTTGTGGTGGTTTTCATTTGACTCCCTTATAGCTACAACAGTTCCTTACACTGGCATGTATAGGAAAGGTGGATAATTCACTACACATCTGGGTAGGATAATTTAATATACATGTATCTAAGTCGCCACTACTTTGTGAGAGGAGAAAACCATGGATATTTGCCACCAACGTAATTGATTTTCCCGCCAGTTTCACATAAAATATTTTGTGAACAGTAACTATTATATCACTAACAGATAGAAAATTATGCATCTAAAATTTTAGCTTTCGTGCACACCTTCATTCAAATAGAGGTTCCGGGTCACACAATATTTATTTTTTCATTCCAAAGCACTATCAAGTACTCTAATTTCATAAAATGCCCAAATTATGTCACCTTGACTAATTAAGCAACTGTAAAAGTGGTGGCAAGAGAAAATGAAATTAAAAAATATAGCAAGCAGGTTGCAATTGTCATATCAATCCCAACAGGCTGTCTCAGAGTGGTGTATTTGGTGGTAAGTGAACTCTTGAAATAGTGTTACGAAATATAAGGCTGGCCTTACGGATTAGTATACCAAAATAGTGATGGTAAGGTAAATTATTATATAGATTAGTATGTTTACTATTAAGTTAAAATGTGAATTGAATCAACCCCAATGGAATCTATACATTTGTTACTCTATATATGTACCATCAATTCTACCTCTGAACCCGTTCCTTAAGTATACTGAAGTTCCAGTAATGCGGTACAAATATTCTCTGAAGTAACCAAGCAAATATGCTATATATTTGATACATAACTAAGTCCGTCACCTAGTCTGCCAACTAAAGACCACACATCAAATATTTGGGATTCATTAACAAATAGCTGCAGATTGGAAAATTAACCTGTAGTATATAACCTTCCTCTGCTTTTGCAATTTTCAACACTGAAAGTGGGCATCCAACTCATCACTTGATTTTAAAGCTGAAACATCCATAACTTGTTCCACCTTGCAAAGCACCAAAAAACAGGAGGAAACAACCCTATAAGATCGCGCACAAACTCTACTAATGTAAGAAAAAAAAATTAAGATCAAAACAAAATTCGAACATAAAAAACATATGCCTATCTAGAATGCATAAATTGACAATTCCAATTTAAAAAAAAAAATCGAGAACATAGTTAAAAGCCAGCCTTCAAATTAACAAAATAAATTTCAAAAAACCTGGACTGTGGTGAATATGGTTAATCAACTGAATAAGAGAAAAAAAAAAAAACCTAAGAATATAATTCTAGGGTTTCTGTATGTTTAGCTTCTTCTTTTATACCTCTCAATCGTCTTTCCGATTAAATTGCAACAATATAAATCTAGTATTACAACCTACAATAACAGAAAGAACGAAAGAAAAACAGAGAAACAAAAATCTTAGATTTCTGCGGGAGAAAAGAAAATGGATCGTACTTCGCAGTGAAAGAAAGAGAAACATGGTTTCGTACGACACACAGATAAAATACACAACCCTCTATTTCGTCCACCTAGACCGACCCACTCAACATTGCCGCAAACTTCTTAGTCGTCCGATTGTAAAAACCCATCCGGAATTTCCCGACCTTCGGATCAGGGTCCCCATTAAATGATGTCCGTCTGATAGCCCTGGCTATCATGGACATAAACCTCATACCTTTTTATAACTATGATTTAAAACTAGGTCGGGTTGAAAAACAAAATATGAAAGTGTCATTTTTGTTGAAATGGAGAGAGTATAATTGAATATAAGTAACAAACAAATAAAAGTATCACTTTTTGTGAAATAAAGAGCGTATATGACATAATATAGGTAATAAACTAATGACTAGCCAACTAAAGAGGGCCGATCCGATCCTGAGTCTAGAAGGACCATGTGTGAATTTAATCACATGACTTGTTTGTATAGTCAATTTTTTTTTTCCTCTGATAGTACAATAATAAATAAACATTTTTTCTTGTCGATTAAAAAACCCCAAAATATGACGAGAACAACTTAAAGAATCGTTTTTCATTCACAAGAATCGAATAGGTTGAGGTTTTTTAATTAAAGGTTTATATATAATATGACTAACAAATTGACAGTCCGGTGGTTAAGTCCTCAGGTTTTGAGTCTATGTAACTCTATCTTTTTTAATCTCTTAAGAGGAAAGGCTCTGAGAGAGGGTCACAATATAATTTCATGTCACTTATTCATCGCAGTAGATTTTTGAAAACATGAGAAATTTTAGATCACAATATGGACTTTAAATAACGAGTAGATTTTAGGTTGGGTTGGCAATTTTTGGGTCACCGCGGATTGCAAAGCAAATTTTTAGCTCAACATGTAAATTTTGTGTTAGAAAAACTTGTGGTTATTTTTGGTCCGATTTTAAATATTTTAGATTCCGATGTAGAATTTTAGTCATGACACAAACTAGATTAAAATAGTAAACTTAAGATTGCACGTCTAAAGTGATCAAAGCCAAGTTATCACTATACCTTTCTCATTGGTTTTTGCAAAATTGGTGGATTTTTGAAGTTTTGTTTTCTAAGGAACTTTTTTGAAGTTTTGTTTAAACTGCTCAAATTGATTACAAATATTCAGACTTGTGGTAGTTTTATAGTTAACCGTATGGTCGAGAAAAATTAGGCCAAGATGATCTCAGACTCAACATGAAATTAAACTTTCGAAGAGGAGGAATAACTAAATTTAGCCCAGCAAAATTTCTTCCTCGGGTAGAATGGTAAGGCCGTAATTGTTATATCGTTAGAAAATGGTTGTACATTTATATTAAACTAAAGAGATGCAATAGGTCTTCCCAACTTTTATTGCAATATCGTGGTTAACTATACAAGAAGAGTTGTTGGAAATTAGACATCTTCATTGCGATGAAAAAGATTCTTTTTTTTTTTTTGAAAGTTGGAATTTATTCACTAAGAAACCGAGCTTACATATTTGGAATATCATAGTGGGTCT
Source organism: Papaver armeniacum (assembly GCA_023531295.1). NCBI lineage: Eukaryota > Viridiplantae > Streptophyta > Magnoliopsida > Ranunculales > Papaveraceae > Papaver > Papaver armeniacum. Next base: position 73,828 of record JAJJWW010015749.1, on the reverse strand, counting down.
TATCTGCTAAGAGTCTAAGAGGTAAAGACTGTGGTCGGGTGATATCCGCTTTTAGGTTATAGGACCTTGTCGGTTTTTCCACGCTTAGCTTACATAACAAACATATAAACATGTTGGACACCATGATCAGGATCTTCTCTAATTTGATGGTGATATGAGACTGCCTGCTAGTTGTATGACACATCTGACTTCTTCTTGATTCCGTTGTCAGCTGCTTGTTGGAGATGGATTGAAGCAATCTACTTCGATAGTGGTAGAAGGCGAAGGCTAAGGCTATTAGCGCTTCTTGAAAGACTACCCACAAGAGCATCACATAATTTTTTGAGCGCAACAGTTCCGATATTTTGTCATCCCTAGTGGGTAAACGAAGTACCCCCCGGAGATAACCAAACCCTATATCCTTGCAGCCGTCATCCCTAGTTGGTAAATTAAGTACCTGCCGGAGAAAGTCACCGTGAAGAGAGGGTTCACTTGGTTCTCGAAGCTGAGGATGACATATGTACAAGTTGTTGTGGGAGCAAACTGATGTAAAACCGTTTCCGGAGTCGAATGGATCTTAAACCTGCAGAGTGTAACTTTCTTTGACCTTGTTCGATATTATCACTTAGATCTAGACTTTCATGGCCACCGGTACACATAGTAGCATACATGTTTACATTCAAAGCAACTAAAATAGACACACAATAACTAAAGGAAATAAACAATAACTAAAGTAGATAAACTCCCCTACGACAGACATAAAACAACTAAATTTTCCTAACACTAAACTTAGAACTTTAATATATTTATTTAATAAACATAATAGACACTCTAAGAGACAACACTGCCCTGGTTCAGGATAACTTATGTCATCATTTCCCTTTTCCACTTTATCCTGTTGGCAGTAAACAGTTTTTGTCCTTTCAATTATTGCGCCATTAGTTTTTATCTTTGTGTCCTTGGATTCTGTCAACATAATTACCATTTTGCCCCTGAATATCATCCGTCTGAAGCCCTGACTTGACCCGGTATGGGACCGAGTTGATCCAGAGAAACTCAGACCACTAATTATTTGGGAGATTTTGTCGTTAATGAGTTTATCAGAACCATTGGAGACATCAAAGATGTAGTCATGCGTTGGTAAGGCTGTTGTCCATTCACTTAGGATCACTTCAGCATAATAAATCTGTACTAGTTTCAGCTTTCTCACTGATTCATCGATTGCCGTAACATCAAGACCTTCCTTTTTGCAATTCCCTCCGGCTAATTGATTTTGGCTAGATTGATGAGTTTGGTTTCAAATTGGGGTTTTGACTTTTGGGTTTGAATTAAAGGTATCCGCTTTTGAAACAAATAGGAAGATTGAGATGCTTTTGTCTTCTCACTGATTGTTGGTGCTCTGTTTTTTTTTTTTTTTTTTTCTTGAATCACATGATTCAGCTTCTCAGAGTGTACGATTGCTTGACTGAGTTTGCTTGAGTGGTTGAAAACGGTTCTTGTTTAACTAAAGAGTCTTATTTTCTTTCTGCAAACCGGAATACGAGGTGTTTTTTAAGTCAGGGATTCCTAGCCAGTTTGTGTTAGTGTGTACAACTTGCAGGGGCGGAGTGGTTCTAGCCCCCTAAAATCTCCAAAATTGTAGAAAAATCCTCTATTTTTTCTTATTTTTTGTGTTTGGTCTATCACTGTTATAAAAAAGGTGGTCTTTGACTCTGAGATTTGAGAGTCATTAGATGGTCAGGATTGAACCGGGACCATGATCCCGCGGCCGGAATCATCCGGATCGAGCTATGACTTAGACGGCTGGGAATGATCTAAAAGTACCATCTCAAACGAAACTCCAAGGAGTATCACTGTTATAAAATAGGTGTACTTTGACGGGTGGGTGCGTCGATTAAAATCTAATTTTCTTTACACATATTTCTCAAAACACTCTCTCTTTTATCTTCGCCTCTCTGAGAAACATAATTTACTCAGTATAGTGAACCCTTATGGTTTCTAATCTTAATGTCTCCTCGCAAATTATATTCTCCAATCCTTATCTTTCTACTAATTGGCGATTTCAGTAAGATTTTTTTTTCCGATCAAGAAAGGAGAAATTTATTCAATGGAGAAGAAAAAATTGCATGACAGTAGGAGAAATAACCAGTTGGAAAAAATTCATTCAAAGGATAAACCGGTAAAATATTAAGGTTCCTTACGTTTCTAATCATATGGAAGTTTCAATTTTATATGTAATTCATGATTTTATTGTTTGTGTTTTGCTTACGACCCTTTTATTGGAGTTGTTTTACAAATATGAGTAATGAATCAATGATGATGATATGATAGGTTTTTGTCTAAATTCTGTGCGTATCATAAGGGATGCTTTATATATGTTTGATAAAATGTCCAAATCAAAACATGGTGTATAGTTAATAAAATTTAAGCCTCTAACTGTCCTACAACTTCTTGGTAGAGGATTTCATTTGATAATTGAGCTTTGTCTCTTATCTCTTTCTCCATCAATATTTTAACTTTATGGTACTAAAGAATTTACCTTAATTTTTGTTATGTTTAGGTGCACACTGCAAAAAATCTATCTCTGTTTCCCAGTAGCGAAAAGAATGCATTAGATGGATGCCCTGGCATTGAGAACTAGGAAGGACGTGGGAATCCTATGGGTGGTTACCAAGTTAATGGTTGTCTCAAATACATAGCACACAGCCGAAAAGGTACTGAATTTACTATTTTTTGTCTCAAATCTTGATTCAAAATTTTGAATTTTCTTGAAATACATACCAATAAGATTAAATTTCAGTTTTCTTTATCAAAACACAAGTGGGTGGTGGTCAGTTCTGCGTAAGTGTTATGGTTGCCCATGTGTGAATTATTTGACTCCACAACCGCTCCCTTTTGCAGGTTATGGAAAATATGAGAGGGGTAGTAGCAAGGGGAAATAGCTGTGAGAAGGGTAGACAAAGTTATTCCTTACTCTTAAACAATGTCTAATAAACAAAGAGTATGGGTCATTTGAGGAACATTCGAATCAGGATCATCAAATGGACGTAAGCACCACACTAAATCCTGTACCTTTTACTTGCAAACTGCATTATAGGACGGCTTGACTTTTCCTTTATTTATTTGTTTTTCGTGATGAAAATAGGTAGGCAATATTGATTGTTAACGTGGTTGTATAGTTAATTTTTTAAATAGATCGACACTTCAAATACCTTGCTGTCCTGCTAGGACTTGCACATCATCTTAATTAATTTATATTATTCTCTGTCCACAGCCAACAAGTATTTGTCCATGTTGCACCTCTTTTGCATTTCAAAACTGAAGATGCGGCGATAGGACACAAATGTAGGTAAGTATTCATAAAATCATTTCCTTTTTAATGATGTACTTGCATTTATTTCTGTTGCTCCGAAGTAGCTCCTTCAGCTTCAGCCACTCGAATATTCTTCGTCAAACGAACTGCATATTCTTCTGGAAATCCTATCCATCTTTGCAATAGCAAACTTTAAACAATGTAGTCTATTCATATCGTAGTTCTCGAATAGCATCTTTTGTATGCTTACTGTAGCAACCAGTTTTGTAGTACAAAACTTTGTAGAATGTAGTATATCATATTGTGAAATTCGATTTTTCTTAAATACTAAATAGGATTTGGTTATAATATATTGGATTAATCAATTGATCTGTAAGAGATTAGTTCTACTCCGTGATTTACAATGGGTAATGCCGACATACTTCTTTAGTGCTATCTCCCTCCTGATGCTATCTGACATATATACCCTATGGATGATGATTTTTTTTTTTACTTTGAAGCATCTATGGATGAATTTGAACCCTTAATATTCATGGATCAGCCTTGGATAGGCCTTCCTAAACAATATGTTGAATTACTATAATTTATAAAGGTCGCCTAAGTTATGCCATGCATGGGAATTTCCGTCATGAACTCTTTATGTAGCAAGTTCGGAGTGCCTTCTGAGCTCATGTTTCTTGGTTCTATATGGTTCAGTCATTTAAAGGTTAAAAGTTGGCAGAATTACGAATCCAATTTAAATTTTAGGTTTCTTTACAAAAGAATGATACTTTTCCGTCTATATCTTAATCATGGCTTCCCCCAATCATGTTTTTTTTCAAATTAACGGAAGTGTACTTAAAAATATTATGTTTTAGCTGCTTAGATATGCTTATACCAGTCTTACATTTGTGAGTTATTTAACGTTTGATTCATGGGGTGGGTGCTCGCGGATTAATATCTTGGGTATCATCTGTTACGTACTTATGTGAGGTTATTTGCAATTATTTGGGTAAACTTGGTTTATAAAGGTGATGGCACATATTCTATATATATATATATATATATATATAGCGTTGTTGCCGATTCTGTATGATCCTTCTACGATGTAATAGTGTTTGTATAAAAGATTCCATAGGCTCATAAATAACACGAGTTTGTTCATTTGCTAACAGGTTAACGTACAAGATTTGAAAGGAGAATGAAGGCGGTGTTGTCAACAAGTTCAGACCAATGTCACAGCTACAATTGCTCAAAGAGAAATCTGACATCTAAGCTTTTGTTGGCAAAATCCTTAGTTCCAGACCTTTTTCAGGTACAAATGATCATTCTTTATTAAAGGCATAACTCTATAACTCCAGGCTCCATTTACTTATCTCTTTTCATGCATTTTCTTGATTGTTTTCTGTTCCAAATGCTTTTGAAGAATCACAATATACAGTTAGTCAGTGATTCAAATTGGACCAACTATAAGATTTATTTTGAGCTGATGCATATTACGTTGGGCTTCCTTCAATATTTTCTGCCTAGGTGAGTGCCTCAGCATGGCTCCATTGAACCAACAATAAGATCCTTGCATGTAAGTTATATTTCTTATTTATTTTACTCAAAGATCAGTAATTTAATAGTGACCTGAACATGAACAGAGAGTACTCACCGAGTTTCGCTAATTTAAAAGTAATTTATTTTGAAGCTATGTTGTCAGATAATCATAGACTAGATAAATTTAATGGTGGGAATTACAACCTACATGCAGTTTGAACTCTGATTTAAGAACCGCAACCATCACTTTTGATACCATAGAAACAATGCGTCTCAGTATATGACTAATCTTGGTATGTTGACTTGATTCAACTAATCCAAATAGGCATGTGGAAGTAGCATTCACTTAAGTTACCTCTAACTGGTGTTATTGTGGTACCCTACCAAACGGGTATGCGATTTTATTCTCGGCTTTCTTATCTAATGGAAGAGAGGACTTCTGAGTTTGTAGGAGGAGGTTTAGCGAGAACAGAAGACAGAAAATAGAAAATGGAGGAGCTGATGATGTTTTTGTTGAGGGTATTAGAGATGCCCAGACTAATAGAAAATAGAAAATTGGAAGGGGTTTATGAGTTTGTACATGCAATTAAGGTAGGGAGGGGTGTTGTTTTATTTTTTCAACTTATGAACTGTTCTAGAATAGGAATCTCTAAGGTTAACTTGCTCATTAATAGAAAACAGGAATCTATAAGTTCACTGTTGCATCTTTGCTTTCAGTTGAAACCTGCAAAAGCAATTTAGAAAGAGAACTATGCTTTAGTAGATGGAATTCGAGATCAAAATTCCAAATTAGATAATGGCACGGCGAGGTGACATTATTAGAACTATCTAGGTCTATGACATTGATCAACAGATGACATCAATAGGTTACGTAGTCTCACATTCAAGCTTCTAAATAAAAAAATAAAACGTGTACTTATTCTTGAATCCTGATGGCCACGAGTAACATTGTTTTGTTAATTAGTTTACTGGAGAACAACTTGCAGCACTGATTTTTTATATTTGTGGTGAATGATCTTTGCAGGAACTTCTTTGATGTCATATTTGAAGCATTTTATACAAGCTTTTTCTTAGTTCTAAGGGTTTAGGACCCATAATTTGCAATCTTTCACTGCTGAATTTGAGTATTGCTACGGATACAACTACTTTAAGAAGTTATATCTTAGAAAAACAAAATCCAAATCTATTAGAAACAGTAAAAACTTGATAATTATTGTTGTTGGGGCTTTTTCACTGCAATAGTAAGACGGGTATTATCTTTTTTTTTCTGCTAAAATACTTTGCTTGGTTGGTTGTGAAACATCCATAAGCCTGTTACCTACCATCTTAATTGAATCTACAAATGATGTATAATATGGTACATCATAAGTTCTACTAAATTAGGGGCCTAACTTTCTTTTGATGTATACATGCTAAATAGTTTTCTATAATTTTTCCATTCGTGTAGTTCGATAGTCCAATTACTTAGTTTACTTTGGAGCCACTGGATACAACATCTTCAAGGATGCATGCAGACAAGTGCCTTACGGAAATGCAAAGGACTCGGGGAACCCTGTCAGATTGCACATGGAGTAGGCCTTTTATGGGCTTGACATTTCGCTGCTTTTGACCTCCAATCAGCAGCTATTCAGGTATTCTTTTATACCTTCAAATAGGAAACATATACCTGTTAAGTTCATGTTCAAAACCAAAGGGGAATCATTTGTAACCTATATACCAGGTGGATATTCACGTCTAGGCGTGGCTATGTTTTTTTTCCATTTGAACATGATCCTGGAAATATGTTTTCTTCAATTCTCTTTTTTGTTGGTAGTGTTTTTTTTCCTTCTTTTCTTAGTATCCCCTGTTTAGATATCAGTTCTCTAATTTGGATGTTGGTCATGGCCGAGGAAAAAACAAATTTCAACTATTAGTAAAGTTTCTTTCTATGATTGTTCTCTTTGAATTATCAATTACGTTCAATATGTTATGCTCCAAAAAAAATAAAAAATCATTATGATCTGTAAGTGTCCACGAAAACATTGAACTTCGATTCCTTCTGAACTTGGATTCATGAAGTAGGAGTCTACCAAAATAGAGGAAATATATGACTACGTAATTGCAGCTTCATCACGTTGTGTGTTTCTTTATTTAGAATCCCTCTGATCCTTTTTACAAATTGTGTTATTCCTTTCTCTAAGTTACTCCTAGGATAGTATGTTAGCACAGTACCATATGGTTCACTCATGTAATCACTTTACTTGCTGTCTTAGCTCAAATGGAAGAGCATATGGTTCTCAACCATGTAGTTGTGGGTTCGACTCCCGCAGATGGCATTGTTATTTGGGTAGGCTAAAACCTCACATGCTTCAGTTGATAATATTAGATCTTTAATTATGTAGTGCAACACATGCGTGGGATCAAGAAGGGTGTCATATATCATCTTGGTATATGGTAAGGATCAGAATGGAACAATCTAATTCCAATTCTTTGTGAAGTCTTTCAAAGCAATTATATTCATGGGTGCAGGGTAGATAGTTCAACAAGTGAAACCGTGAGAATTGGAGGGTGCATTCAAAACCATACATATTCCATCTTTGTCATAATAGTTGATATTGGATTACTTGACCTGTGCACAAATATATAGGAGAAACTTTAGTTTCTGGAGAGATACCACAAGAAGGCAAAGTTTGCTTGGATTCTAAACCATGGTATCTGCAATGCAATTATAATGTAGCTTTCGAGTAAGAGGCATCTAAACCATGTATATTTTTGATCAAAATGTTGCAGACTGGGGAGTATAACCATCGGCCCAGACTCTTTCCATTCCTCCATTTGTTTATAAAACGGGTACTCTTAAGTGAGCGGCAAAGGAATCAAGTGGAGGTTGTGTTTACAATTCCCATCACATCTCTCCCGCTTATGGATTATTTGATTGTGTTGATTTTTCTCTGTCAATGATAGTTATTGGTTGTTATGTTTATTCCATTTTGTTAACCTATTGCTTATGTTTGCACTTGGATGTATTTATAGTAAAGGTTTACAAGACATTCTTTTGCCTTCAAGAACTGCCGTTTTTTATGATTCCAGTGACGTTAATTCACATCATTACTTGAAAATCCAGTGGCATCAAGAAAGTTTATTCTGTTGAAGTTGTGTGTCGTATTATTTTGTTTCTTTGCAGCAAAATTTGTTGAACACACCACGAGTACTCTGTGCCAAGGAAATCACCTTCAATATATACTCAACTACATGATGTTGGGTTGCAGGTAAAGCAAAATTGATTTACATTTGGAATTTGGTGCATTGTTACTCAACTGTGCTTTAGAAGTTCCTTTTTTTTTTGTCTTTGAAAGGGACATGTAAATTACCTCTCCCATAATAGCAATTTTCTTATTACTAGAAGGGGTTTGGAAGACTTTGTAAATTTAATATGGCTACAAACGGTAGAAATTTTGTTGGACTAAGATAAATCTGTCTCTGGCTCTAAAAATGTACATTTGTTCAAATTTGTTTCCCATCAGAAAGAAAATCTTTTAACTATCCGTCATTCATAATGCAGAAGCCGTCCCAAAGAAGATACCCAGTCTGATGAATATGGAGAGAACAATAAGGCTTGACATTCAAATTTTCAAGAGTGCAATGAAAGAATCAAACTCTCGGGAGGTAAGCAAAGTGGATAAACTATGATGTCTTATAATTCAATGGTACTTCTCGGAATGCTATAATATGTAGTTAACCACATAATATTGAATTTTTTACCTCCACAACCAATTGTTTTAGTCCTATACATGTTTGATCCTCATGGTCACCTATGTTCAAGAAGAAGAAAAAAAACACGAAAAGTTGAATGCTTTACCTCCACAACCAATTATTTTAATCATTTACCTGCTTAATCCTCATGGTCTCCTATGTTCAAGAAGAAAACGAAATAATAAAAGATAGTTTTTCTTCCCTTCTTTATCACTGTTTTGGAGTAAGTCTCAGTTACAACTATAATAATATTTAACAACATCTTAATTAACATTTACTTCTTTTCCAAACTTATAGGAAGAACAAAAAAGGATTGTATTTTTTTGAGTCATATTAAAATGACCATTAACACAAGAACACCCCGTTTCAGAAATGTTCAATGCCGTAATCCAGGTCCCAGTCAAAATAAGTCAACTCCATAAAAACCAAGTAGTTCACATTGATCGGTCAATGAGAGTTGATCTAATACATTAATCCTACACTCCAAATTATTGTTTAATATTCAATGGATAGCTTTAAATTTAGCTATTCAAACCATATCATGTATGTTAGTCGACTAAGAATTCACTATTGTTTTACCTATCTTTTTTTCCTTCTTATTGGTTTAATTGTTTAATTTTATTCCCTGGAGGCCTCACTCAATTACCCTATGAAGAGACTCTAGGGGGCCCTTTCATTTATCGTTCTGTTTGATTTGGTTTCACTTTCTAATCTATCACCAAAATAGAACAATATGGTTGTTAGCTACAGTTTGATCTTTATAGCAGATGTCCACTGCTTTCAAAATTCTAATTGTTAATTAAAATCATTCAAATTCATTTTGATTAATTTGAATTAAGGTTTATTTGATGTGAACGATATAGCTTAATTGATAGGTACGATGGGATTTAGTAGATGACCATAATGGATTTATATGTGGAAGAAGCTAAAGAGAGACAATGTGGATTAGAGAGCCGCATTTTCCTCCGTTACCACGCTACATCTCGCATAATCTCATTGTAGTTTCTTCGTTGGCATCATATTGCCATCTATTTTACTGTCTGGACATCTAATTTCATGTGGCTTTGAGATGGTAATTTTTCTTAAGTATGGACCTCAGATTCTAAAATATTATCAAATTGATGGCCATAATTGAGTGAAGAAAACAAGGAATGTGTATATTTAAAAGAGACGTCAGAAGGATTGGGGACTGGAAGAGGACGGAATCATCCTGGATAATAAATGGGTTGTGCCATACAATCTAGACGTGATAATGAAATATGATGCACACATCAATGTTGAGATCTGCAACTTTAGGGGTATGACTATTAAATATTTGTTCAAGTACATCCGCAAAGGAAAAGACATAATAACTTCTATTGTTGCAGTAATTCCAGAAAATAACAAAAATTAAAGCAACGCAAATAACAAAAATTCAAGCAACAATGGTGTTGTTGAAGAAATACAAAGAACAAGTAAGGACGAGGTCAATACATATCTCGAGGGTCGATACCTATCAGGATGTGAATGTGTATGGTGGACACTTGGTTTCGAAATTCATTATCGAAATCCAAGTGTGGAGAGGTTTCCATTACATCTCGAAGGGGAACAGTTAGTCTACCACAACGATACCGATGATTTGAGAGATGTTCTAGACAAGGAAGATCCAGATGCATCAAAATTCATCGAATGGATACAAGCTAATAGAGACCATGAAGATGCACGAAAATGAACATACGCAGAGTTTCCTAGGCATTGGAGATGGGACCAAGGGAAAAAAACATGGAAAGTAAGGCAAAGGGGATACAAGATTGGATGTATCTACTATGTGCATCCAACTGCATGTGGGAAATACTACCTACGTATTTTATTGAATGTGCAGAGAGGCTGCCAGAACTATGATGATATTAAAACAGTGGGTGGGATAATTCATCGTACATTCAAATCCGCGTGTTTGACACTAGGATTGTTAGAAGATGACGGTAAATGGCACCGAGCCATTCGGGAAGCAGCAGAAACACATACAGGCAAGAGGTTACATGAATTGTTTGTTATAATTTTGCTCAACTGCAAAGTGACAGAACCTAAAAAACAATGGCATGATAATTGGGATATTTTAGCAGAAGACATTAAGTAATAAAGTATTACGGAGATTCATCAAAACCCTAAGGGATGAAGTCTTGTAAAACTATACACTACAGGGAATTGAGAATATTTTCTGGAAACATAATCGAACTTTAATATTTCCTTACCTGGCAGGTAAATCAAAAGTCTTGAAAAAATGTCAGAACAATGGTTCAGCGCCATGGGTATTTACAATGTATGGGCTTAATCATCACTTCATGGGATCTTTGTTGCCGCTTGATGGTAAGCAACCTGCATTTTTACAACTGTACATTATAGACACAAAAAATGAGGTCAGATATAGGATGAATGCTATTACCATGACAAAAAAGGGTGGAAAACAAAATGAAAATTCAGAGGGTGATTCTACGATGACAACCATGGATGAATATGGAAAGAAAAGCACAAAGAAATTGGATGAAAACATTGTTGCTAGCTTAGTTACAATGCTGGACACACAGAACTGGCTAAGCCAGAAATGCAGGATGTGGAAGGACATGTACAAACAAGATGAACTAAGAGATGTTGAATTTCGTCTTATTGGTACACGAAAAAGGGATGCAAAACAATACAATCTTCCAACTACATCTGAAATTGCTGGGATTGTAGGTGTTGATCCAGAGTCAGATGGAAAGAGGGATATAATTATTCAAGAAAAAAATGGTTTGCTGAGAGATATATCCGAGCTGCATCCAAGTTACATGGTGAAAAAAAGATGAACTAAGCTTGCTGATCACCGGCCACCCATGTCCGTCAAATGGGGGGATTCTTCATGGGGTATTGGTCTGGTGGTCTAAGATAACATGCGGCGTGGCAACACCCCTTATGAAAAGTGAATGTGAAATAAAACAGTAAATTACCGAGCACATGCGGAGTATCCAATATTGTTTCCTTATGGTGAAGATGGTTTTCATATTGATAATCCATATGATAAGGTAACTAACATTGTACGAGACGATGAAATAGGTGATTAAAGAAAGAGAAAAAACATAACTATGATGGAATACTATGCATTCAGAATACAAAAAAGAGCAGGTGAAGGTCAAACCCTTCTCAGGGGAGGCCGACTATTCCAGTAGTATGTGGTTGATGCTTATGCTACAATTGAGCAGAGCAGATTGCAGTGGATTAAATGCCATCATAAGGAAATACGTTGTGACTTATATAACGGCATAAAAGAAGCGGTAAGTGCTGGAGACACCAAACCACCTAGCACGGGTCGAGTAATCTTACCATTGTCTGTCACCGGCGGACCAAGATATAGATTCAGCATTACCAAGATGCAATAGCCTTATGCAGAGAGTTGGGTCCCCTGATTTATTTATTACATTCACATGTAATCCAAATATTCCCTGGACAAAAACCAAGTGAGAGACCAGACATAATCAGTCGCGTATTTCACATCAAACTCAAACAGTTAATGTCGGATTTGGTTGGAAGCAGGCATTTCAGAGAAGTGCAAGGAGGTATATTTAAAAACTGTGCATTTTAAAACTAAATAAAAATAAATACATGATATTAACTACATATAGTTGGAGACATATTAACATTTTGTTTTAAATTGCATCTCTTTACACTGTTGAATTTCAAAAACGTGGTTTACCTCATGCACACATATTGATGTGGCTTGAACCTAACGATAAGTCAAGATCCGCATCGCATTTTGATTCAATCATATCCGCGGAGATTCCATACCCAAAGGAAAACAAGGATGAATACGATGCAGTCTGCCAGTATATGCTCCATGGACCTCGCATAATCTCATTGTAGTTTTTTCGTTGGCATCGTATTGCCATCATTTCCGGTTGATTATTTCCAATTCTCCCATAAGGTACAATACATATCGTTTGTTTCTTAGGATATAGTAGAAGTACTGATTGTTAGAGATGTTATGTATTTTTCAGGTTATGGAAGCGCCTAATGTTTCATGAGAGGGTATTAGTTGGTTTGAAAATGCTAAAAGAAAGCTTTATTAGGTATATGGAGTGCAATTATAGATTTCACTATATTATAGATTACCGCTTGATGACGGGATCATGTCATTTTCACAGTACTGATATTTGTTAAGTACAAAAGATCATGAAAGTTTTGATTTTCGTTAGATACAACTGGATCTTTAAGAACAAAAGGTCTATGTTTTTTTCTCAAAAATAATTTTTCGTTGATTGATTTTATGGCAAACATATGGAACATTTGTTGATATCTAAAATTATCATGGTCTCTGTGTCCAGGTGCCTAAGAGCAACTGCAGTGGTGCGAGTATAACCAAAGACCAAAGAGGGAAAAAAAGACCAAATTTTGGGTTTAGTCCGTGCTGTGACACAGCGGTAGAAGACTAAATTTGGTGGGGCGTAAATTATAAGTTCGCCTGGTGTGGGGCGTAAACTTTATGTTCGCCCGTCTAAAAAAAAAATAAAAAAAAATGGGGCGTTGATATAATGTGCGCCTGGTGTGGGGCGAATATATGTTCGCCCCACACCAGGCGCACATTATATCAACGCCCCATCAAAGTATAAGAAAAAAAAATGGGGCGTAAACTTTATCCCCGCCTGGTGTGGGGCGTAAACTTTATCCCCGCTTGGTGTGGGGCGTAAACTTTAAGTTCGCCTGGTTGTGGGGAGAACATTATATCAACGCTCGACTATATTTGGGTTTAGTCTTTGGTCCCCGACCATATATAGTCTGGAATTTGGGTTTAGTCTGGGATTTGGTCGATGGTCCGTCCCGCTACGTCTGGTTCTTTTACCAAATAAATGGGTTTAGTCGCCCACTGCGGATGCTCTAATGAGATGAAGCAGGTGGAAATATTAAAGTTTTGGTTAGACCTCTGGAGGGGTTGAGTGCAACGACGTTTCCGTAGAAATTAGTTGAAATCATAGTTTTCTTGATAAATATGAATTTAATGTCAAAAATTATATTAATTTTTCATTTATATGGCCAAGATTAGGAGTCAGTCGCTTAGAAGTAGAAATACATGGTGTTCTAATTTGTTGATTAAGTGTAAAATAATTTTACTTGCTCAATTTTTATTTCTTTGAGTGTAAAGAACACCATACATAATGTTGGAATCTATGTGCCAAAATTGTTTCAATAATAATATCACGTCAAAGTTCGAAAATGGTAATAATTTATATATATATATATATATATAATGGACTATTCAACAATTTACATTCAGGTAACATTCATTATAACATACAATTAGTATTAGTAAATTCTAACGTAAAATTGTATCCAAATACAGGCGGGATTGAAGATGGAGAAACTCCACCAACAAGGGTAAGAAACTTAAAGAGACGAACTAAGTGAAGACAAAAAATAAGAGTTCCTGACAGTAAATTAATGTGAACTTCACTGATGAAGCTAAGTTGTAAAATATAATTTTATTTTTAATTTGACTTCACTTACTAAACAAGTTATTTTTTCTTTTTATACTGCTTTCTTTAAAAAATTTATTGTTTTGTGTTAAAAAAAGCGGAGACTAGCAGATAAAAGCTACCAAGAGAGCGAATTTTGTATTTGTAACGCCGACATCAAGTGCGCATTCTATTAGCGAGATATCCTAGACTCTAGCAGACCTTTGGTTTGTAGTTTGTTAGTGAAAAGAAGGGTAACTTATCAATAGGAGTTCCTCTTTAAGTTCTAGCATATTAGTGCAAAGAAGGGTAAAGGTGTTGCTGAACATTTTCAGTCATTGGAATCAAGGGTCCTTAGCCTTTGGGCATCGAGAACATATGTAAATGTTCATGCAACGGTTGAGCATATGACCGGTGATCTACAATAAGGATTGTCGCTCGAAGTTGAAGTTTAGAGGCACGCAGGTGTAGTAGCGTTTGTATAAAGATTGATTAGTTTTTTTTTTTTTTATTAAGGTTTTAGATATAATGATCCCTACACTATCATCGGAGCATGCAATATCAAGTGAACTTATATTTTATTGTAGTTGTTCGTTAAATAGTAATTTGGAAAAAAATGATTAAATAGTAATATTTGGTGACCTTTTTATTTTTAATACCCTTCACTATCATACATATTGGTCTAAATAAGATGTAAAGTTCTTATAAATGGTTAGTTTGGATGTTCAAATAAAAATGATGATATAAGAAATATATTCTCTTCGGTTAAAATTTAAGCATCCATGAAGATATTAAATTCTTTTCTATTGATCCTTCCTCATTGGTTCTCAACAACTTCTAAGATACAAAAAGTGAGGTATGTGGTATAATGAAGTAAGTTTTGTCATTGCTTATGCTAAAGAAACTTGACATGATGATCTTACCGCTTTTTCGGTTGAACATACAAATTTGTGGGGAATATACTACAGCCTTATTTCTTTTGTGCATGTTACTTGAATTTATTCTCCATTTGTTTGTAGCTATAACATAAATTGACACCCTAAACACTCATCATACTCGAAAGCTCCACCAACACCATCAGTATTCATGTTTGGGATCTAACCAGGTAACTCACAGGTGTATATGAGTACCTCAAACATGCTAAAATTGCATGACTGAAGTCGTGGTTGGGTTATACTGAGTTTTTCTAAAGGGAATTAAGAATTAATAGATGATGACACCATCATCACCTACAAATATGTTTCAATGGAATATAATAAACCTAAACCGTCTTCTTTTATTTATCCCCCATCAAGCCTCCAAACAACTACGAGTATCCATTATCATATCTGTAGACTCGACGGTGCAGTCACAAAACTCAATCTTCTTATAAGCGACAAGTTGCTACTCTTACCCTTCCCATGTTGAGGGAATACGATAAATAAAGCCGAGAAAACTAGGAATGTACATTCAGTTATGTGTAAATATAACTTGAAAGTACCGAGAGAAATTTGGTCCTACACATAAGATTTAATATACAATTATTTCATCTTGACTATCATTGAATTAAGCTAGAAAACCTTATACATATGACCACAAACAAACAACAAAATACTAAAATGAGAGGTTGAGCCCGGGCCGTAAGGCCGTAAGGCCCGGGGATACCTAGTCATAAATATAAAATTTAGTACACCGAAAGTACTGCAGTTTTACAAAATTATTTTAGCCCCCTTGAACTCGGCCCCCTAAACCACATAGTAAAGTTAGTATAATTACACGAGTACTCCAATGTTTGAGCGGAGACTCGAACTCCTGACCTCCTCCTTGAGAGTCAGGCTCCTGGCCAACTGGGCTAACCCCAGATATTTACATTCAGCATAACTCTCAGTAATCAATTAAAAAACAAAATTAGCAGCTAGTATTTGACTGCAAGTGGTCTGGAGTTGAAATCATTTAAGTTACTCATTTTCAGAAACATTATCCTCAAACTCATAAAAGCATCCAAGTTACTGAAGTTAATGTTGAGATGGGGGAGTGGGGGGATAATTTTCCCACCACTGCAAGCTTCAAAGCCTATTATTCCCTTCTATGCGTAGTTTGTTTCCCATGCCCACGATCCTAGTTCCTCGTTTATCATAACAAAAGCCATTTGGAAAAAATTACATATCCAGATTCCAGGGCATGTAGCCACAGGAAAAGTTGACAAAGATTCAGAACTTTGACCAAAATGCTGGAATAGCTCAGCTGGTTAGAGCGTGTGGCTGTTAACCAGGTTCAATCCCTGTTTTAGGGTCCTTTTTTCTTCACTACTTTTTCCCCTCACAGAGTTTTCTTTCAAAACTTGAGAAAAAGAGATTCTCTAGTCTTCCACGGGAGATGCAACAACTTCACCTTGTTTACCACTAACTAGCGTAAGATGGATATGACCTAATTGGATAATTATTTTGGGATGCATTTCTGTTTTTTTTTTTTTTTTTTTTTTTGCTTCGGATTTCAATTGCCACATGGCCCATACGAGTTGTGGCATCTCTTTCTGTTCTTTTTTGTTCCTCCGACTCTAATCCGTTATCCTGTTTGTTTGTGGTAAGTGTTGTGCAAATGCAGATCCAAACCGCATGCAATAAGAGATCCTAATTTTGATGGCAAAATATCCCCGAGTCGTGGTGACAAGTTTTGATGCTAATTTTTGATCGGTAGTCATAATTTAAGTCTCAAATAAATTTTGTTTGGATGCAGATTTGTTGTCATGAAACAGATTTTTTTTAAGTGAGCTAGCAATTTTAGTCAGTCATTCGGAAGTGTTTGAAGTTTTGTGCAATATTTGAACTGATCATAAGTGTACAATAGCTAGTGATAGTACATGCGCGTGCATCCTCTAAACTTAATGGTATGGTACGACAACAATTAGGCGAGATTAAACTTTAGAGAGGAATATAAGAACTAAATTCAGCCGAACAATATGCCATTTTGTTCACGAAAAACTAAAATATGTAAACTAAATATCTGGGCACAGCGGATGATAAGATTATGTACTTTATGTGTGCACTGCCTTAGTGCCTTGTATATAAAGTTACTTCATACCGAGTTCATATTTCCAGAGCTTGGCACTGCCAACATTAGGTGTCAAATAGTTAATGCTGGGATTGCAAAGACTCCAAGAATGTTCAGTCGATCACAAGATGAGCTCACTAAGGACTCAACTAGTAGCTTTGAAACTCCAAAAATAGACCTCCAAAAGGTGTGAAAGATAATCTCCAAGGCGAGAGGGAAATATTCGATATGCACCGGAAACTTTCGGCTTCTTCCAACTGGTGAATCATGGATTTCCAGTAAGTGTACTGCCGTGGATAATTAATGGGGTCAAACGATTTCGTGAGCGAGATACAGAGATAAAGAAGCAGCTTCACTCAAATGGAGTTAATCAAAAAAATGCTTAACCAGCGAGACACCTTTAAATATAATTTGTCATCTACTGATGATCCTCTAGACCCACATCTATACACTATAATAAATTGATTCATCCATTGTACTATAATTATTTCTAGCTGGTTATATGTATTCATAAGTTCATTTTACTGTCAGCTAATAAGCAATATCCCTGGGATATAGTAATTGCATATATGATGGAATTGTCAGATACCCTTCCAAGATTGTTGTCTGAAGCTCTAGGTTTGCAGCAAGACCACTTGAGAACATGGAAATATGGAATGCAGTGAATGTTTATCATTGAACGATCATTATTATCCGCCAAGTCCAGGTAAAAGCAAGCAGTCAGACCCAAGTTTCTACATAATTCTTCTTCAAGATAATATTACTGGCCTTCAATTTCTGCATCAGAATCATTGGTTCAGTGCCAAGCCTATCCTTGGTACTGATACTGGTAATTGTATCAACAAAGTACGGTATTTACTTCAGAAGCACATATGAAAACGAATCATTCATATCAAACCACTCACTTGTTTCATGCAGCTTATTAGCAATGCCAAGTTTAAAAGTGTGGAGCACAGAGTACCTGCCAATCATGTCGCGGACCAAGAGTATCAGTGGCATGCTTTGTCAGACCAAGTATGAGAAAATCCATGAAGCTTTAAGGTGACATAGTGCACATAAACAACTTTGCAATGGGTTATAGCTTAAGTCAATATATCAAGAGAGAACGCAAAGGTTAGAGATAGTAAAAATTTGTCAGAGAAACAATTTTTTACTATTGCCATGAAAAATCCAAGGGATGACCACCACTCTTGCATTACTAGAGAAATCTAAGAGATGAGTAGACATGCATTAGCAATGACAAATATATCAAGGTCCAAAAACAAATCGTATCCAAATCAAACAAAAGAACTAATCAAGGTCCAAAAAAATAAATCCTATCCAAATCAAACAAAAGAACTACAAATTCGGAAAACATTAATCTCTTATTATACTAGAACTCTGGCTCATCGATCAGAACCAATTATCTTCGCCTCATTTTCACCGATAGTTTTCAAGGAAATAAAACTGTTCACATGCAGGATTCCTGAAAATTCGGAATGCATTTTCTGGAAGTGTTCAATATATAACTTCCCATGAGCTTCATTTTCCGGGTTATACACACAGAGAGATGTCCCATTCCAATAGAGAACCTCACCCTTATTAGTGAGAGCAAATGGCAGACTATATTGTGGCATCCTTAGCGAGAAAACTTTACTCCATTGTGGAGATTGCTGCTCTTCAATAATCTTCTTGAAAGACCATAACGTAGTGTGTTTGGTATCATACTGAAAGTAAGACAACCAGCCTCCTAAAACAGCTAGTCTAAAGTTTCCTGTTTTGCCGGGAGTTTGTGTGAGAAACTTGAATTCTTCATCAACCAAATCAAAAGACCATATCTTCCCTTCGTTATCCAACCAGTGAAGCGCCCCATCTACAAGTGCACCGGGATCATCCCTGAAAGAATATGCAATTCTTCCTTTGTCTCTCCAACCAGTACCGCTACCCAAAGTGTAAACTTGAACGAGCGCATCACATTCATGTTGTTTCTTTTCATAGTAGATTATTCTGACAACCTTATAATCTTTCGTATCAGTATTTGTACAGCCGAATCCATAACAAACTTGCTTAGTTTTTCCACACCTTGGCAAATTGACATACTCTCGGATCACGGGATTACATATGGAGACATATGCATCATTTTCTTTAGACAAACAAACTAATCCATCACATGAACTAATTAGTTCATCAGCACTAGAAATATTAAGGTACGTTAACATCTCTGGATATGTAATACTACTCTTATTGTTATTGTTTTCACGGTACTCTGCATAAGCCATATCATAATAATCATCATTAGGCTCCTCATCGTAATTTTCATCATCCTCATGACACTCTACGACGTAAAATAAGATTCCAATGTCACTCGCACCATTACTATTCTTCAAACGAGGATAATATTTATAATTATGAAAATGGAGAAATTGAAGCAATTGAGAGTGTAAATGTTTTTCGACAAACTCAGGCCTCCTAAAGACCTTTAACCAAGTTTTGCATACTAGTTTGCTTTGGAAAACTCCCTCAAACGGTACTCTAGAGATGATGTCCAATAATATTTCTTCAGGTATAACCCTTTTCACCAACTGATTTCTACCAGATGGACTAATCGAATTCAGATAAAAATCCATACCTTAGACTTTCGATTCTCCTTGCTTGATGATCTTGTGTATATTAGTGCTTCAAGAGAAGTTGTTGGAGACGAGAAGAAATATCCACGCAAGGTTTTCAAAACCCTAGTATTTGAAACTGTATTCTTTGTGCTGTGTTTATTTTTCGGAAGTATTTTTTTCTCCTCAATCAACTAGGGTATATCAAGAGAGTTTGGGTCACCAAAACGGGTACAACTGCAAATTTTTAAGTAGAATTCGGTTCACGAAACTGATTTTAGGCCACGTGACTATGTAATTAGATTCAAAACAAGGGATTAGATTATAATTCCAAAAACAATTAAAGATTATTTAGATTTTATGTCTTGAATCTTCTCCAAGCAATTAAGACCTCCATTTATCGCCTTGATCACCAACTCGCATCCATTTCAAAAACCGGGATATTCAAATCTTCAACACATTTATTTAATAAAAGTATTATGAATTCTCCTGTTTTTTTTTTTTTTTTTTGAAAGATGCATCGCAGAAAAAGCAGATAAAGGAATGATGGTTTTCGTTGTATTGTATGATGCACTCGTTATCATTGTGATTTTGTTTCAATCAAGGATAACTTGAATATGCCTTTTGCTATGCAAATAGTTATTGTAATCATTATCAAACCAACTTTTGAATCCATTCCCGATCTTCAGGAGTCTAGTTGAACCGATGGCTCTTGCAAAAGAGCATTCCCACAGCATATGCCTTGTTGTTTCAAACACTTTAATTTGTTGTCTAAACCTCCCAAAACCACTTTCTTATTTGTTGACCAAATAAATTCTCCTTAATCAAAAATAAAAAAGAATGCCGATAAACACTTCCAAGTCCTTCATTGAGTCTATCCTCTCCTTTTCAGATCCTCATTTCTCCTTCTTTGAATGAAGGAATATTTGTCATCGGGTTCCAAGACTTGGATCATAATCAATAAGATCGAGTCTCTCACAAACCCCCACCGGCCGTTGGATTTTTTGTCCATTGCATTAAACCGTTGGCTCAATATGATTGCTTCCTTGTATACTTTGCCATGCCCATGTAGATTAAAATAAAAAGCCCATAGTTTGTCTTCACCGTTAATCAACCTCCATGGTTTTGCCAAGAGCGCTTTATTAAAGCATTTTAGGTCCCCTCAAACTCCATTCCTCCACCTACTTACTTATCCCGACCCTCCATTAAATTACCCCACCAAAAATCTCGACTCTTTCTATCTCTTTTATTGTGGCTTCTTCTCCTTGTCCATATGATGTGAAGGCATTTTGTCTTCACGAGTTCTCTACGGATGAAGTGAAACCTGAGAAAGAAGTGGTCTTTTTTCCGTTTAAGAAAAAATGGTATACCTGAAATTGTTGATTTCAAGATTCATCTCCTTCATCTTCAGAATAAAATTGTATTATTTTTCCAAGTTTATCTCGTTTTTCAGATCGATCACCTGAGCTAGATTTTTATCCGCTTTAGTAAATACCTGTATTGATTTCTAAATGAGTAATCCCAGGTTTGGATCTTTATACCCCGAATTTTCCTTTTTCTCGACTCATTGGTTTGTAAACCTTTTTAGATCCATTAAGATGTTCATTCCCGTATAAATTGCATAGTTAAACCCTAATTGTTTCAAACCTAAAATTATATCTTTGTAGGTTCATTGTTTCTTTCAAAATAAGCCTTGAGCTTCTTTGTTGTTCTCCTATTTGTCTACATCAAACTTGGATTATATGATGTTGTTTTAGCAATGACATGGAACCTCTAAGTTTGTTTGGCTCCGGAGTTTGGCGGCCTTGGGTAAAGACATAAATTTGTCTTATTCATCTTTCTCAGCAATTAATTCATCATGTTGATGACTTCATTCTTTATCAAAAGAATCTAACCGAGCTCAAGAGTGCTTATCCCTTTATCTAAAAAGAGATTGATTCAAGCTGTCTACATTTTGATAAGTTGTTCCTTTTCCTTGGCACCATGTTCCATTGTTTCAATTCTATTTCTCGATTTGAAGGTTTGTTTTGTATTTTGATCTCGCATATGGAAGAAAAAATTCTTAGATTTTTTGTCTCAGAAAATTGATGTGTCATTTTGTTTCTTGTTTAATAATAAAGCTTAGCGATATTTTTTGAAATTGAAATAATAATTAAAGGGAGAATTTTCAAGTTCACACAAATAATATACAAAAGAATTGAAAGCAAAAACACAAGTGTTGTGACATCCATAACCGGGAACCCATATTCGGTACAGTTGGAAAATATACAAAATAGGTTTGCAAGGACCTCCAAATCTTCCCAGGAATATAGTCATCCTTTCAATTCATCCCCAAAAAAATCGATTCTTCATCTTCTCTTTCCAAATTTGAGAAATTCTCCATCCAATCCTTTATCTTAAAACACATTCTCCAACTACGAAATAGTTATGAATTTTTAAAATATTTTGTAGTCAAATCACAAACAAACATTGAAATATATTCGAATGAAAGAAAATAAGGTCAAAAAAACTCGACATACATACCTATGTTACTTGAATCACCACAACGTAACGGTTTGTTTTCATTGGGCAATCGGCTCTTGATTAGGGAAAATCTCTTTACAAGTTCCGTTCTCACTTTCTTATTTAGTTCTATACCACTCTTAACTGGAGTTACCTTGTTAAGAACCTTGCTTTTGTTTAAACAATTTCTTCCTTTCCATCGTTTGGCTAATCGTGGGTTTCCCATCTTCTTTATAATCTGCACATGACTCATCAATAGCTCCACACAACTATTCATGATCACGACTTATGTGTAACTATTTTTCATCTCAATTAGCACCTAATTCCTCCATATTATTCCCTAACCTTCTTGTCACTCAAACCCATTATTCCATAACTTTCTCAAATGCTTGGTTAAGTAAATCCATTGCCAATCATATGCTTTTACAATTTACAACCACCATGCCCCCGTAATAATGCTCAGTTGACCTTTGATATGCTCGAATGACTTATTCTCATGGCTTCAATTCGGACTTACCATCTTTCATTCCATCACGATCAATTTGCAACAAACCCTTTCCATTTATAAAATATTAATCTTCCTTGCAATTTAATCACAAACCCATATAAGAATATGAAACAAATGCCTACATTAACTCGCCAACAAACACCCGAACTTATGGCAGTCACATGTACCCTTTTGCAATTTCTCATTTATCTTCAACAAACATTTCTTCTATTACCTTTTCATCCGCTCAAAAACCTCTTCATGTATTTCAACCATCTCCGATTTCGTCACCATAACGATTAAGTAACTCGGAAAAAACCCTTAAGATAGTCTTGATCTCTTTATCGCGCTTTATCAACAAGAACATTACAGTATAGATCTACTTTTCATGCTTAACCAATAAATCATGAGAAAAAAGATAAAGTCTTCATATGGATAGGGTTGGATCCAAAAACAATTAAAGAAAGTCCTCATCGAGAAACTAGTTGGAATCCTAGCAACAATCAAATGTTCATTTCTATTCTAGACTTTCAATATATTAACATTTCTAGGTTTAGTGGTACTTGGTTTTTCTTCCTAAAGCTAATAGCTTCATCAACATTTTTGTGAAAATTAAAATGTGAATAAAATTAGAAGTTTTTTTTTTTTTTTTTTTTTTTTTTTTGAATCTGGCCCAAGCATCAAGGATATTGAATATGCCTTTTGCTATGCATAGTCAAGAGATATCTTCCGAGGAACTTCGCTTTGTGGAAATGGAAGACAACATCTTTCAAGAAAACTATGCTTCGCCTCGTGAAAAGATTGAGATAAATAACATCTCAAAATAATTCAGCTCATTCTAAAAAAGTTGTATACATTATTGTTGATTAATATTACCTCTGTTTTAAAATAATAGGCTGATTTCATGTGTAATTTATACATGAAATCAGCCTATTATTTTGAAATTGAGGAAGTATTATTATTAGCTCTAACAGAATTATATTTCTTATATTAGTACTTAATTTTTTTGGTATGAATAAAGAGAGTTAGCAAGAACCAAATCACAAGTCACAACCTCCTCTTCTCGTGTACACCACTGGAAAGAATACATTCTTTCTCCTGACTGATTCAGTGTTAATTTTTTTTTATTTTTTTTGATGCGAATAAGAGATTTTATTACATAAGATAACCTTCAATGACGCTAGGTGGACTGTCTAGCCAAATACTAGTTACTCTAAATTTGTTGCTGAATTTAGCAAGCTTATCAGCAACTTTATTACATTTTCTTGGGACAAAACAACATTCCCAATTCTGAATAGTTTTTAGGTTTTCAAGTGCATCGAGCAGAATAGCTTCATTCTCCCATGCTATGGTAGGTGCATTGTTGTTGATGTATCTATCGATTCCCTGAAGGTTTGTCTCCAAGATAACTTCTTTCTCCTGACTGATTCCGTGTTAATTTCACCATGTCTAAACCTTATAAAGGTTGAAAGGTCATTTAAGGGGTCATTTAGTTGGATACTAAACAGTCTAAAATGCAGACAAATCTGCCTGCTTCATTCTTCCAATCAAAAAAAACTAAAAGAAAAAGAATGTGAGGATTCTCATCGGCTCCTCTGACAGTGAACTGACGTAAAAGGAACGTCAATATACTCTCAGGTCTTGAACAAATTCGATGGGACCTACGAGAAATAAAAAAGTTAAAACCAGAGTGCAACTATACTTATAAATTTAAAGAGTTTGATTTGTAAATTACAGAAAATGGTATTGCGCAAGCTTATGAAGTCTAGATTCTGATATCATGATCTCAATTTCAAATTTTCTTAATGAAGCTGGGGTTTTAAAACCAAAAAAAGTAAAATACCACTAATTTCTTAGACAAGAAAAGTAGACATGAGAGGTCCAAAGGAACAAGTATTCAAATAAAAACAAAAGAATTACAAATTCGGGAAACATTAATCCCTAGAACTCTGATCCATCCATGCGAAACTAAAAATTAGCTCCCTTTTAATAGTCATCCAGTCTCAAACAATGGAGTCTAAAATCACGTTATTTAGTTGTTTTTGGTTTCTCAAATCATAGACACTAGTCGTACTAATTAACTACTAAGGTTAATTTTTGGTTTCTTAAATCATAGTCAGACACAAGTAGCCGTACTAAGGTCTGGCGCACTTTAGATACTATACCTTTTACATTAGAGATCTCAAACAAACAAAAAACACCTGACCTACTAAGAGTGTAAATTCAGAGCAATATACCTTCAATTCGTTAACCTAGAATACAATCTTGTTCACCAATTCAAAACACATATTGAACTAGTCAAAAAATTTACCTTCACGTGATGTGGCATGATCTTCACGTCGAAAGGAACATGAAGCCATGCTTCTGGCTGATACAACATAAAGTTCTCCAGTTTACTGGTATAGACATCGGCATATTGATGAATGTTGTAGGCAAAAGCAGATTCATGACCAGTATCGGTGAGGAAGGTAGCACCAAAAGAGCTATTGAACATTCTCTTCATCTTAGACCGTGCCAACTGCCTCTCCTCATTTAGTTCCCTCAAAAGCAAGTCAATTATAGGGTGTCATTGGGTTTTCATTTTAGCTTCAAGGCGAAGTTCTGAAATTTTGCCTTGCATTTCTAGGCGGCTAGGCCTGTTATTCATCTGGGTAGAAGAGTTCAGCGAAGAAAAACTCAAATTATGCAAATCACGATTGAATCTATAGGGAAAACATGATACAAAAATGTAAGGTACATATGTAATGGTGATAGCAGTGGAGCCGAAAGATTATTGTCTTTCTACACCCACCGAGAAAATTCCTTATAATTCTTTTAAGACGTGATTTTAAATTGGTTGTGAAAGACAATGCCCAATTGTCCAGCACTTCAAACAATAAACTTCCTGCCCAGATCAAAAACACGATACACGAAATCCACTATCGCACCTGAACTACACAACTCCACAAACTTGCACAGCTGAACTATGCAGATATTTCCGATTTATTATAGTTTTTCGGGTTTGATAGGATCCTAGTTAGTAATTTACAAAGAGAAAATTTTGATAGGTATAACCACAGAACTTCAGACTGACACATAAGAGATAACTGCCCAAACCCAAGAAAAAAACCACGAAAATCATAAAATTTAAACGATTTAAACAACTGTTTTTACTACTAAACTCAAAACCAATTGAACCCGTGGCAGAGCCAGCATAGGCCACAAGCAACTAATTCCTTCGGCCCTGGCTCACAAAGCCTATTTTGACCTTCTAAAGCTAGTTCCCTTCTTTGTTCATATATATAATATATTCCCTTGAATTAGGGTACATATATCGACCAAAAAATCAAGCCTTAGAAGAATTAAATATACCTCATGAGGCAGCAGCCTTCGGGGAAAATTAACCCCATGACATAAGCTGGCTCCACCCACCACTGATTCTCATGGCTTTGTGTTCTAAGCTACTGAAACACCTTATATGATATAATAGACCTTCCCGACACCCAACAACACATTTAATTTCCCCCCTAGTTCTCCTCGGGCATAAGCCAGAGTGGATGATCATGATAGGATACAATTCCATTCAATTGTAAAAGCTTCACTGCAAGGGTACTATAGGCTGTAAGCCAAGCTGTGTTTCTTCCCTATCAAATCCAAGGGAAGTTTGAAAGACAAGGCGGCTATATAAATTCTAGCTTATGAAAAATCTAGGTGCTGATGGGGGAGACATCTAAACAACACCAGACCGTCAATAAGCACAGCCATTCCATAACAAACATTCATTTATATAGTAAAATCCACTAGAAAGTTATGCTTGGCATTGAGACCCAACTCTCGTCTACTGACTCAACTCAAACAAATATAGCCTAATTTCGGCAATGACACCCTTTTTAAAAATAGTGGACCTCAAACAAAAGCCATACCTGTCTAGCAACATTTAGCTAGCTTAGCAACAAATGCACTTCTAAATCAGTGACTGAAACATGTAAACTAGCTGGATATACTCCAAGGTCCAAGGATAAGATTTGCAATACTAGGCAGAGTTTTGAGAATGAAAATGATTTGAGGTCTAATCTCGGATCCAGCAAGATCTTTGAGAAACTTCGTTCATTTCTTCTCAAATTGAGCCATTGTAGTGTGAAATTGGATTGCCCACAAATCTATGAATTGGATTTGTGATGGATGAATGACATCTATTGGGCTCCACAAAATCTGGAGACACGAAGAACCCATATTATTCTTGAGGCAAAGTTCTGGAATTTTGCCTTGCATTTCTAGGTCAGTTTATCATCTGATCAAACGAGTTGAGTAAAGAAAAATATTCAAATTATGCAATCAGTGATGCTAGAAGTAATGGGGACAAACCCCGAGATTTCTCCCGACTCTCATAGTTTTGTGGGCCCTGCACCCCCAAGAGATAAACAAGGCCACTTTATGGGTGACGGGTCCAATGAAGCTTTGAGATTCGGGAGAAAAGTCGGGATTTCTCCCTCGGGACATCTTGAATTTTTGTTATGTAAATCATGAAGGAATCTATGGGGAAACAATAAAAAGGTGCAGGGCACATACTAGGCTTGTAACCGTGTCAAACTCTGTACTAAGATTTAACACTCGACTAAGCCTTGCACCATTTAACACATTGTGAGATCCCAAATGCAGCAGACGTGAGCATTCACAAGCTAACACTCAGATCATCAGAAATCGGCGATGCAAAAATCTAGAACTCCTCAGATCCAGAATCAAACAATAATTATGCACAAAAAGACATGAAGAAATAAAAAGAACAACACCAGGCTCAAGCACATGCGTTGCAATAAAACTGCAGCAACCCAAAAAAACCTAGCTGTGGTTAACAGAATCTTGTACCATATCAACAAATTAACAGAACTGACCTAGTTCAAATCAACAATCAATCAACACAGAACTTGTTCTAAACAGCCCCAAAAAACCCAGTGTACGCCTGTAAACATTGAGCATGACATATTAGGGTTAGTCCAAACTTAGAACCCACCCACATCATGTCCAAAACAGAGTAGCTGATGCTCTCGCGAAGATTGCTAGAGTCAACATTGTAACCTCGGATGGGAGCTAAACCCTCCTTCAATTGCTAGTCATATCGTTCTCAATGATAAACATGACATGGACAAGGATTTTAGTGACATGTTATAGTCGAGTATTAGAGTCTAACAACCTGCATGGTAGCAGAATTGGTGTGTAATCTCTTAGCAGTTCATTTATTCATTTATGTTTTTCAGAAAAATAATCATTCGGAAATGTTTTGTATCCCAGAAAAATATTCCAAGAGAGATCAGGTGACCCACTTCTCCAGCACCTATCCCAATGATAGAGGGACTGCATCTATTACTATTTGATCTTCGGTAAAAATCTCGGGATTTTTTCAGTTGTGAACGTAAACCCACCACAAAAAATCCCGAGAGAAGATCTAATGGTGTTGAACAACCCTTCTAGCATTGGGATATGTGCAGGAAAATGTGAGTTTTCGGCGACTCTCTTTCTGTCAATTACAAAAGCTTCACTGCAACCCGAAGACTCGGCTTTATTATTGATATTTGGAATATTAAGTATGTGAAAGTATAAGATCATCGGAGTTAGGGTACTAAATGCTCCTATTAGACGGAATGTAAGCCAAGTTGTGTTTCTTCCCTATCAAATCCAAGGGAAGTTAGAAAGACAAGGTGGCTACATAAACTCTAGCTTATGAAAAAGTTAGGTGCTGATGGGGGAAATATCTAATCAGCACCGGACCGTCAATAAGCACAGCCCTTTCAAAACAAACATCAGTTATACAGTAAAATCTAATATCGGATTGTGCTTCAAACATCTTAAAAACACTATAAAACATGCTTCGCATTGAGAACGAATCTCATACTACCTCCGTTTCAAAAAAACAGGCTGGTTTCATGTACAAATTACACATGAAACCAGCCTATTATTTTCAAACGGAGGGAGTATATTTTACTTTTTTTAGTGGTGCTATGTCAGACCTACAATTTCCAGAAAAAGTTCATTATTATCAAAGTTAGGGTGTTAATTCTCAATCTAACAGACTTAATCAAACACTATAGCCTACTTTAGGCAATGGCCAACCTCTTTTTGAAAGTAGTTGGGTCTCAACCTCTTTCAGTGGTTTCGGTATGCAGATAACAAGCGCGTTATACTTTCTACTTCACTGGCATAAGTTTGAGTTGGCCTAGGAATCCTGTTAAGTTGGAGAGATCACGCAGCTAGCCTACAGGTAGTTGGACTGGTTCTGTTTCTATTTGCACCCTAGGACCAATTTAAAAGAAGGTCGAAGTAATTAACAATTTTGTAGAAATTTATAAACCAAGGTTAGACAATAACTGTAATGATAATTTAATATGAACTCACCTCCAACATAAAACGCATCCCCCATCAACAAAATAATATGGAGAATTAGTCATCAAGAACAGTTTCTTTCCCTTCTCCTTGAGCATTTTCAAAAAGCGTAGGATCTGGCCTTGAATAACATCCATGAAACACAGAGGTTATTGCACATGAAATTAAAATAAATATAACCAGCTTATTGCTGGTCAATGTAAAAGAACAACAATATCCGACATGTATATGATATGACTTACATATTTTACTAAGTATCTCTGAGGATCTAAAAGAATTCCCCTGTGGACGAAACCACTTTGGTGAACATGCTGGATTGCATGGTTGACATCTTTATATATGTAGGAAGCATCAAACTGCAATGTAGCATCTACAAAGTGCTGGACAATATATAAAAAGGTCAAACAATTGAAATGCAATCAATCAGGATAATGTCGTGGAAAAACTGCAGACCATTGTGTTTACATGTTGCAGGTTTCAAATGCCTCATTATGCATATAAAAATCTAAAAGAAAAAAACCGTTGGCATAGGACGAAACAGGCTAACCTCCTAAATACGAATATGACATGGAAAATTGGAAGTGATAAGATTTATGAAAAACAAGTACAGAGCATCTGAAGGGCAAAACTATTTAAAAAGCAATGAATGGTGAATACCAACCTCACTAAAACAAAAGAAATCCATCCATCGAACAAGTCACAAGCTTGACCAATATGCCGTGTCCCATACATCTCTTCTATCTCCTTTCGCCTAAGCTGTAAGACAATCACAGAGAAGATTCAAACAATGTGAATGTGAATTTAGTAATAAAGCATAGAATCATCAAGCAAAAATCATTCATACACAGGCAACTTAAATAACTCTACAGATAATGCACACCTTTCGACGACCAAAGAAGCATCTGTCAGGCTCAATAGGCGCAAAAAAATCCAACTTCAAGAGGCACCCCTTTAAAATTTCAATCCAAGATTCTTATTCACACATATACCTAAAATTTCACCATAATACACAAAATTACTGTCAGAATTACAATAAAATCAAAATAAAATAAGATGAAGGAACGAAAATGAGAAATTTGACCTTCAAGATTCATTTTAAGCATAAGATTGAGTGCTTCTGGAATCTTGAGAAAGCTCCTTCTAGCAGAATCAAATTCATGTCGAATCTTAGTGAAATTATTATTCCTCTCAACATAATTTCCAAATCATAACACTGTTTCCTCAGCCCGCTATGTTTTGACAGAATTCTCTGATCATAAACCCTAAAAAATGAAATTACAAAAATTAGAAAAAGAAAAAAAAAGAACAGGAAAATAAGAGAGAGAAGGAAAATATGATAGAAACGAACCTTGAGGATTTATAATTGATGAGTATCATGGAATTCCAGTAGAAATTAATGGGGTTCAAAGATTTCATGAGCAAGATACAGAAACAGCTTCGCACGAAGAGTTAACACTTCAGTAGAAATTTCAATCTTTATGTATCGGAATATGTTATCTCGTGATCCTCTAGAGTTTAGACGCCCAGGTAAATTCTAGTCATATTTTGCTGTCATATTTTCACTTGGGTCACAAAAAACGGTAAATTTTTAAGTACCATGTAATTCGGGAAACAGATTTTCACACAGGTGACAATTAGTTGCCTAATTCTAATTTATGTTTGTAATTAGAAGTTAATTGTTTATGTCTGTAATTAGAAGTTGTTTCCTTATTCAGATTGTGGTAGTTTTAGAAATAGTTAAAGCTATATATACTGGATTAATCTTTTGTAGAACTCACTCAAAACCAATCTTACTTGGCCAGGTGAAGTCTTCATAATTCCTAGTAAAAAAAAAAACAATTTGTAGTAAACAACATGAACAGCTTATTTTCAATTTTCTTTGGATCTAGCAAAGCTTCTAAATGCAAAGCAGTGATAAAACGACTTCAATGTCGATTAAAGTTATTGAAGAACAAGCGCAATTTAATTATAGGACAGTCGCGTGAAGACATTCTTCAGCTTTTACAGAATGGTCAAAACCAAAGAGCCTTCGACCGAGCTGAGAAGCTTTACGAGGACCAGGGTACAGTGGATGTTTATGAACTACTTGAAAATTTCTGTGAATTCATTATGATCAACTTACAGTACATTTGGCAAAGCAGGGACTTCCGGAAAGACATTAATGAAGCAGCATCAAGTTTGTTGTATGCTTCTGCTAGATGTGGTGGTGATCTTCCTGAGCTGCTTAAACTACGTAAGTTGTTTGGTGACAGATATGGGAATAAGTTTGAAATTGCTGCAGTGGAATTGCTCCCTGGAAATCTCGTGAGCCCTCCGTTAATCAAAAAGCTCTCAGCCAAGTCAATATCTGACGATGTCAAATTCAGATTGATGAAAGAAATAGCTAAAGAAAATGGATATGCCTTCTACTATGATGATTC
This sequence comes from Papaver armeniacum, assembly GCA_023531295.1. Classification (NCBI taxonomy): domain Eukaryota; kingdom Viridiplantae; phylum Streptophyta; class Magnoliopsida; order Ranunculales; family Papaveraceae; genus Papaver; species Papaver armeniacum. The sequence goes on along the minus strand of JAJJWW010015749.1, from coordinate 42,443 downwards.
ACGGCACGGTGGGAAAAGTTTTTTATTTAACAACGATCCAGAGATATCTCCAGAGGAACTTCGCTTTTTGGAAAGGGAAGACGACTTTCAAGAAAACTACGCCTCGTCTCGTGAATCATGCACCTGGGAAACAAATCCATCGAAGAACAAAAATTTGCAGAGGTCCATGACACTGCCACCAACTCAGAAGCAGAAAGAAACACCAACGGATCAGTTTATAAGGTCAGTCTCACTTCAGTCTCATCAGCATCATAGCACTTCAAACACCAGTGATTCCTCTTCTTGCAGCCATGTCCATCCAAATCTGCCAGAGTACGATGATTTAGAGGCCAGATTCGCTGCTATTAAGAGACAACATTCAAGAAGTAGTACTAGTTCTTCTTCTCCTTGCAGTCATATCCACCCAAAGCTGCCGGAGTATTATGTTTTAGAAGCCAAATTTGTAGCTATCAAGAGAGAACATTCAATAAGTGGTACTAGTTCTTCCTCTTAATTTTTGGAAATCTGAGGCTTTCCTCATGTTTGTGGTGTTGTAAGCTGTATCTTTGTTTTCTCATATTCTTTTCCTGGGTGTTGCATCCTTTGGATCCCCCTAAATCCTATGTACTCTCTTATTTCAATCTCTATAATAAAAACTTGTTGTATCGATCAGAAAAAGATAAGACTCTCCTTGTATATTCCAATGATTTAGAGTAGGCCACGGACGGTTTACCAGGAACCACGGGGGACTTTAGAAGTTTGGATCATGAAATGTAGACGAATCTCCCTGCTTCATTTTTCCAACCAAAAATGCTAAAAGCAAGTGTGAGGATTCTCACCGGCTCCTCTGACAGAGTAAACTGACTCAATATACTCTCAGGTCCTTGAACAAATTCGATGGAACCTACAAGAGATGTAAAAGTTAAAACCGGAGAATAACCGTACTTAATAAAGTTAAGAGATTGATTTGTAAATTACAGAAAATTGTAGAATTGCGCAAGCTTATGAAGTCTAGATTCTGATATCATGATCTCAGTTTGGAATTTTCCTAATGAAGCTGGGGCTAAAAACCAACAAAAAAAAGAAAAAAAGTAATTTCTTGGTCAAGAAAAGTAGACATGAGAGGTGGCCATCAAGGTCTAAAGGAACAGGTATTCAAATAAAAACAAAAGAATTACAAATTCGAGAAAACATTAATCCTATATATAGAACTCTGATTCATCCATGTGAAGCTAAAAATTAGCTCCCTTTTGATATTCGAGTCTCAAACAATGGAGTCTAAAATCACGTTACTTGGTTGTTTTTGGTTTCTTAAATCATAAACACTAGTCATACCAAGGTTAATTTTTGGTTTCTTAAATCATAGTCAGACACAAGTAGACATACTAAGGTCTGGCGCACTCTAGATTCTATACCCTTTTCACATTAGAGATATCAAAACAAAAAATAAAACATCTGACCTACTAAGAGTGTAAATTCAGAGCAATATACCTTCAATTCGTTAACCTAGAATACAATCTTGCTTCACCAATTTACTACTAATTCAAAACACACATTGAACTGGTCAAAAAATTTACCTGCACATGATGTGGCATGATCTTCATGTAGAAAGGAACATGAAGCCATGCTTCTGGCGGATACAACATAAAATTCTCCAGTTAACTGGCATCAGCATACTGATGAAAGTTGTAGGCAAAAGCAGATTCCTGACCAGTATCAGTGAGGAAGGTAGCACCAAAAGAGCTATTGAACATTCACTTCATCTTAAGACCGTGCCAACTGCCTCTCCTCATTTAGCTCCTTCAAAAGCAAGTCATGCATTTCTAGGAGAAGAAGTATAGGGTGACATTGGGCTTCATTTGTAGCTTCAAGGCGAAGTTCTGAAATTTTGCCTTGCATTTCTAGGCGGCTAGGCCTGTTATTCCTCTGGGTAGAAGAGTTGAGCTAAGAAAAACTCAAATTATGCAAATCATGATCGAATCTATGGGGAAAACATGTTACAAAAATGCAAGGTACTTATGTAATGGAACCGAAAGATTATTGTCTTTCTGCACCCACCAAGAAAAATCCTGTATAATTCTTTTAAGACGTGATTTTAAATTGGTTGTGAAAGACAATGCCCAGTTGAGCCATGACTTTCACAGACAACTTAAAGCCACGTCCCGAAAAGGTATTACAAAATTTCTCTAGGTGGGGGTAGAAAAACTTAAATCTTCAACGGGTTCCAACAAATCCCTTGTGTGTATTGTAGAGCAGAAACAAACCTGTTGTTACAGAGACTTTGGTAAATGAGATAGTTTATTGACATGAATGATGAAGTTATCTGAAAGAACTTTGTAAACTAGTGTTATCTGAAGGAACTTTGTCCTGGTGATTGTCCAGCACTTCAAACAATAAACTTCCTGCCCAGATCCTATCGCACCTGAACTACACAACTCCTCAAACTTGCATAGCTGAACTATGCAGATATTTCCGATTTAGTACGGTTTTCCGGGTTTGATAGAATCCGGGTTAGTATTTTACAAAGAGAAAATTGTGATAGGTATAACCACAGAACTTCAGACCGATACATAAGAGATAACTGCCTAAACCCAAGGATAAAACCAAAAAATCATAAGGTTTAAACGATTTAAACGACTGTTTTTACTACTAAACTCAATACCAATTGAACCCATGGCAGAGCCAGCATAGGCCACAAGCAACTAATTCCTTCGGCACTGGCCCACAAAGCCTATTTTGACCTTCTAAAGCTAGTTCCCTTCTTTGTTCATATATATTCCCTTGAATTAGGGTACATATATCGACCAAAAAATCAAGCCTTGGAAAGATTAAATAGACCTCGAAAGGCAGCAGCCTTCGGGGGAAATTAACCCCATGACATAAGCTGGCTCCAGCCGCCACTGATTCTCATGGTTATGTGTTCTGAGCAACTGAAACACCTTACATGATATAACAGACCTTCCCAATACCCAACAACACATTTAATTCCTCCCCTAGTTCTCCTCAGGCATAAGCCAGAGTGGACGAATATGATAGGATACAATTCCATTCAATTGTAAAAGCTTCACTGCACTATAGGCTCATATTAGACGGAATGTAAGCCAAGTTGTGTTTCTTCCCTACCAAATCCAAGGGAAGTTTGAAAGACAAGGCGGCTACATAAACTCTAGGGAGAGACATCTAATCAGCACAATAAGCACAGACATCTAAAATCCACTAGAAAGTTATGCTTTGCATTGAGACTCGACTCTCGTCTACTGACTCTACTCAAACAATATAGCCTAATTTCGGCAATGACACCCTTTTTGAAAATAGTGGACCTCAAACAAAAGCCATACCTGTCTAGAAACATTTAGCTAGCTTAGCAACAAATGCACTTCTAAATATTTAAACCAGCTGGATATACTCCACAGTCCAAGGATAAGATTTGCAATACTTGGCAGAGTTTTGAGAATGAAAATGATTTGAGGTCTAATCTCGGATCCAGCAAGATCTTTGAGAAAATTTCATTCATTTCTTCTCAAATTGAGCCATGTTAGTCCTGTTGTACTGTAAAATTGGAATGCCCTATAAATTGGATTTGTGGTGGATGGATGACATCTATTGGACTCCACAAAATCTAGAGACACCAAGAACCCATATTATTCTTGAGGGGAAGTTCTGGAATTTTGCCTTGCATTTCTAGGCCTGTTTATCATCTGGTTAGACGAGTTGAGCAAAGAAAAACTCAAATTATGCAAACAGTGATGCTAGACTCAATGGGGAGAAACCCCGAGATTTCTCCCAGCTCTCATAGTTTTGTAGGCCCTGAACCCCCAGGAAAATAGCAAGGCCACTTTACGGGTGACGGGTCCATAGAAGCTTTGATATTTGGGAGAAACGTCGGGATTTCACCCTCGATACATCTAGAATTATTGTTATGTAAATCATGAAGGAATCTATGGACACAATAAAAAAGTGTACATACTAGGCTTGTAACCCTGTCAAACACTGTATTGAGCTTTAACATTGACTAAGCCTTGCACCATTTAACAAATTGAGAGATCCCAAATGCAGCAGACGTGAGCATTGACAAGCTAACGCAACTGCAATAACACTCAGATCACTAATCACTCCTAAGAAATCGGCGATGCAAAAATCTAAAACTCCTCAGATCCAGAATCAAACAATAATTTTGCACAAAAAGACATGAAGAAATAAAAAAAAAACAACACCAGGCTCAAGCACATCGGCGGCAATAAAACTGCAGCAACCCAAAAAAACCTAGATGGGGTTAACAGAAACTTGTACCATATTAACAAATTAACAGAACTGACCTAGATCAAAACAACAATTAATCAAAATAGAACTTGTTCTAAACAGCCCAAAAAAACCCAGTGTAAGCCTGTAAACATTTAGCATGACATATTAGGGTTAGTCCTGTAAATAATTCACTATCTAAATATTGGTTTTGTGTCCAAAATAAGAACCCACCCACATCCTGTTCAAAATAGAGTAGCTGATGCTCTCGCGAAGATTGCTAGAGTCAACATTGTAACCTCGGATGGGAGCTAAACCCTCCTTCAATTGCTAGTCATATCATTCTCAATGACAAACATGACACGGACAAAGATTTTAGGGACATGTTATAGTAGAGTATTAGAGTCTAACCTGCATGGTAGCAGAATTGGTGTGTAATCTCTTAGTAGTTCATTGATTCATTTATGTTTTTCAGAAAAATAATCATTCGGAAACGTTTTGTATCCCAGAAAAATATTTTAAAAGAGATCGGGTGACCCACTTCTCCAGCACCTATCCCAATGATAGAGAGACTGCATCTACTACTATTGGATCTTCTCTCGGTAAAATTCTCGGGATTTTTTCAGTTGTGAACGTAAACCCACCGCCAAAAATACCGAGAGACGATCTAATGGTGTTGGACAACCCTTCTAGCATTGGGATATGTGCAGGAAAAGTGAGTTTCTGGCGACTCTCTTTCTGTCAATTATAAAAGCTTCACTGCAACCCGAAGACTCGGTTTTATTATTGATGTTCGAAATTTTAAGAATGTGAAAGTCTAAGATCATCGGAGTTAGGGTACTAAATGCTCATATTAAACGGAATGTAAGCTAAGTTGTGTTTCTTCCCAATCAAATCCAAGGGAAGTTAGAAAGACAAGGTGGCTACAAAACTCTAGCTTATGAAAAAGTTAGGTGCTGATGGGGGAGATATCTAATCAGCAACGGACCGTCAATAAGCACAGCCCTCTCAAAACAAACATCAATTATACAGTAAAATCTACTATCGGATTGTGCTTCAAACATCTTAAAAACACTATAAAAAACATGCTTGGCATTGATTTTTTTAGTGGTGCTATGTCAGACCTACAATTTCCGGAAAAAGTTCATTAATATCAAAGTTAGGGTGTTAATTCTCAATCTAATAGACTTAATCAAACACTATAGCCTACTTTAGGCAATAGCCAACCTCTTTTTGAAAGTAGTAGGGTCTCAACCTCCTTCAGTGGTTTCAGTATGCAGATAACAAGCGCGTAATACTTTCTACTTCACTGGCATGAGTTTGAGTTGGCCTAAGAATCCTGTTAAGTTGGAGAGATCACTAAGCAATAATCCTACAGGTAGTTGGACTGGCTCTGTTTCTATTTGTACCCTAGGACCAATTTAAAAGAAGGTCGAAGTAATTAACAATTTTGTAGAAATCTCTAAACCAAGGTTAGACAATAACTGTTATGATAATTTAATATGAACTCACCTCCAACATAAAACACATCCCCAATCAACAAAATAATATGGAGAATTAGTCATCAAGAACAGTTTCTTTCCCTTCTCCTTGAGCATTTTTAAGAAGTGTAGCATCTGGCCCTCAATAACATCTATGAAATACCGAGGTTATTGCACATGAAATTAAAATAAATATAACCAGCTTCAATGTAAAAGAACAACTAACATAATGACTGAAATTTAAGCTTAGGAACCGAAATTATCATGAGTTATTAGACTCGTAACCAAGACAACAATATCCTACATGTATATGATATGACTTACATTTTTTACTAAGTATCTCTGAGGGGCAAAATTATTTAAAAAGCAATGAATGGTGAATACCTACCTCACTAAAACAAAAGAAATCCATCAATCGAACAAGTGCACAAGCTTGACCAATATGCCGTGTCCCATACTCTTCTATTTCCTTTCGGCTAAGCTGTAAGACAATCACAGAGAAGATTCAAACAATATGAATGTGAATTTAGTAATAAAGCATAGAATCATTAAGCAAAAATCATTCATACACAGGCAACTTAAATAACTCTACAGATAATGCACACCTTTCGACAACCAAAGAAGCATCCGTCGGGCTCCATAGACCCAAAAAAATCCAACTCCAAGAGGCACCCCTTTAGCTTATCATAATACAGTCCTCTAATTGAAAAAGACGGATCGTATTCAAAAGTTGAACAAATCTCTGGATACTTAAACTGATAAAGTGCAGACACAAAACCAAAAATAAACTAAATCACTTGTTCCAAAACTTATCTTAAAAACAGTCAAAGAAAGCAACAAACAAATACAATAACATCCTTCGTACTACTAACCTCATTTACAATGTGGTCTTTTGCAAGATAATATATCAAACTCTGTAAATTAGACGAGTAATGAGCCAATGTATAGTCATAATCAAAACCGTAGACTTGTACATTGACCAATCCAAGATTCTTATTCACATACATACCTAAAATTTCACCATAATACACAAAATTACTGTCAGAATTAGAATAAAATCAAAATCAAAATAAGATGAAGGAACGAAAATGAGAAATTAGACCTTCAGGATTCATATTAGGAATGAGATTGAGTGCCTCTGGAATCTTGAGAAAGCTCCTTCTAGCAGAATCAAATTCATGACGAATCTTAGTAAAATTAGCATTATTCTCAACATCATTTCCAAATCTTAACACTGTTTCCTCAGCTGTTGCCGCTGTGTGTTGACAGAATTCTCTGATCATAAACCCTAAAAAGTGAAATTATATAAAATCAGAAGTGAAATATGATGGAAACAAACCTTGAGGAGTTATAATTGATGAGTATGAGCTAATTTCTTCCTGCTTCAAATTATAATTGGATTTTTCTAGTTTGTTTTCAGTTAATATGTTTTCTTGAAACCAGAATGTTAGGGTTTTAGTGGATTTTGATTCTCATAAACTATCTACCATGGAAATTAGAATTCTTCCTTGAAAGTAGCGTATATACTGTAGATTTAACAAAGCATTTTTAAAGTTAGGTAGATAGACTATCTCGCGAATTCGGAAACCAAAAAACAGGACCCACTAACGAAAGGCCTACCAAATTCTTATAGGTGGGCATGTAGTATGGACTCATGGTGACAAATTTTGATGCTAATTTTTTGTCACGTCATGTGACAGATTTACACCCCTCTGTTTCAAAAAAATGTGATACTTTCAATTTTGTTTTCAACTTGACCTATTATTACGTAGAAATGAAATATCATTTTTTTTGAAGCCGAGGAAGATAGTGGAAAAGGAAAAGGAAAAGGAAAAAGGGATATATAAAAGAAAGAAATACAGTTAGAAACTTAGAATGTATTCAAAATTAGAAAAATTCTGTAAGATAGCTTCAAGAAGGAAAATGAAAGAAGAAAAGTAGACTTTGGAATTTGTATTTGTATTGAAAATCAAATTACCCATAATTTACCCATGACAGTTGATAGTGTTCCCTTTTTCATTTATTTGCTCATTACCATTTAGTGAAATTTGCTGCTCATTTGGTGTTTTGGTTAGGGGTGAGCAAAAGTCTGTAACCGCGGATTTTACCCGTAGCCGTCCGTAAAATTGTGGGTAAAATCCAATCTGTAATATCTATGGGCCGATCACGGGTGGGATTCTCAAATCCGCACTTTTAGTGGTTTGGTTAAACTTTGAAATCCGCGGATTCACCCGCACCCTAAGGCAAAGTATATGAAGTCTAGTATTCTCGATACTATAATATGGTGGTTTGGGAAGCATAATAACATCACAACTATACAATATTCTTAGTGGAAGTGGACTTGCTTTTCTTTCTTTTTTCGTACCGAAGGTGTTCCAAAGTTCATGTTTGATTTTTGTTGGAAAATTGTAAATCAATTTACATATGAATTGAAAATCTTAGGTTAAGTGCCTTAATGAACTCCTTTTCATATTATCTGTCCGAATCTTTTTGTTTAAATGTCTTAAATGTTTTCTCTTTTATTTGTCCGAGTTTTGCATGTCTTTAATCTGATCATCTCTGAAGTCTGATTTCACTTTTACCCCTTTAATTCGTTCTTATGGCTTGCATGTATTAAGTTTCTGCCCTGATATTTGTTGTCTTGTATAGGTACAAAGTTGTAATTGCAAAGGTTATCCCCCCAAAGGTTGTAGTTTTCAAAGGTTCAGCTTATGTGTAGTCAATGGCGGAGAAAACAAACTACTACGCAAAGCCTCAATCCTCCCATAAAGATCTGTACCCTTTTAATTTTTCTTGTTGGAAGAGAAGTGGCAATAGATTTATGACAATATCAACACGTCTCAATAATTTTTCATGCAAAAGCCCTTTAAATTGGAACTTCTACAAGCACAGTTTCATCATCGCAATCATTCTATCATTATTCCTAAGAAACCCAAATCATCTATCTGTCCTCAAACCTATAGATCCTATCATGGGAGACATGAAATATCTTGAAGAGCAACTGATGTCTACCAATTTGGAAAATACTGGTTCAGATGAAGTTAGACAAACTTTTGTGTACTCAAGTGTCAATCTTGACAGAGGTATCTCAAAATGGGCTACCAGCATTGTAGGAGAATTGTTTTCTTCTGATCCCATGAAGCCTGACACCTTAGAATTTCACCTCAAAAATCTCTGGATAAAGAATGTGAAAAAAGTTCAAATCAGAAACCCAGTCCCAAACCATTTCATTGTCAGATTCTCAAACTGGGATCAAGTTAATTGGGTTCTTGAGAATGCACCATGGTCAGTGAATGGTTTTCTCTTTATGGTGAGGCGCTATAACTCTTTTGTCCAGATTCAGAAGATGTACTTCAGTAACCAAGAGTTCTGGGTAGACTTTAAGGACTTACCCCCTGAACTTTTTGATAGAGAAATAATGTTCAAGTTCGCAAAAAATCTTGGAGAAGTTGAGGAGATTGACCCAGAAGATGGAAATCCAGTTGATTCAAATGCAGTCAGTGCCAACATCAAGATCAATGTGAAGACACCACTGATTAGAGGTTTAATGACAGAGAATGGAGTTGGTTATACACAATGCATCTCATTCTACTACCAAAAGCAACCAGGCAATCTCTGTCCAACATGTTTTGTTATTGACCATGATGAAGATGATTGTGAAAACAAAACAAAGTTTTTAAGGGCTCTGGCCAACAAGGCGCTTTTCAAGTTTGGCCAAACAAACTATTCTTTAGAGGATGTCATAGTTATGAACCCAAAATATGGAGATGGCTCACCAATCAAGATCAACAAAAAAGTTTCGAAGAAGAAAATTGTGGCAGCCAACAAAGTGGTCTTCCAAAGACCTTCTGATGGCTATCATGTTTCTCCTTATACTGAAGAAGCAAGAAGCAATTCAAATGCTGGAGAAGTTTCGAGCATGAGGAGAAGCAAAAAAGAGAGAGAAAATGTTGCCAGAAACATCAACTTTGACAATGTTGTCAACATGGAGGAGAGCAGTGTAGCTGACTATAGTGTTTACCAACCGGCTCAAGAAATGCAAAACAATGACTACAACCAAGGAGGTGATTGGGATCATCACTGCAATGCAACTATGTACATGGGCAATACAGGGCACAAAGATCAGGTATATTTTATATCAATCTTTAAATTTCTCTTGCAAGTCCATACAATTAGCTTAAATTCTATTTAGCTGTTAAAATTTTTTCTTTCCATAAGCATCATCCATTTCATACTCCTTTAGACATGAAAATCTTTGCATGGAACTGTCAAGGCATTGGCCAAAAAGACACTAGAGAGTAGAGATCATCTTAGGCATTGCATCCAAAATAATAATCCTGATATAGTTTTTTTTGTCTGAAACTAAAACTAATAACACCAAAACTATCTCTTTCATTAGACATTTTGGATTTTCTAATTTTTGGGCTCAGTCTTCTGTGGGTATCTGGAGGCATTGCTCTCCTATGGAAAGATGGTTTGAATTTGAAAATGGTTGATGAACAAAGAAATCAGATAGAAGCTTTAGTTACAGCTGGTCCTCAAAATACACAATGGCTACTAACTTGTCTGTATGGAAGCCCAAGATATAAAAAAAAGAAAACCCTCTGGGAAACTATCTCAACCAGAAGCCAAAGCATGCAAATCAAGATAAAATCTCAACAGCAGCTACTTCAAAATCTTCTCTCAACAAGTGCATCAGAGATTGGCTTCATCAAACTGATTTGCTCGATGTCAAATTCTCAGGGTATCCATACACATGGAATAACCATAGACAAAGTAGTCAACTTGTGTCGGCAAAACTGGACAGGGCAATAGCTAATACCAAATAGCATGACATTTTTAACTCAGCAACCATCTGCAGTCTCATTCCTTTCGTCTCAGATCACTCTCCAATACTTCTTCATACAAACCCATCTGAGAGAGACTACAAAAAACCTTTCAGAATATATGAAAACTGGCTACAACAAGATTCATGTAAAGAACTGATTTCAAAGATATGGAATCAGCCTCAGAAAGGCTCAGTAGCATATCAGATGGTTACAAAGCTCAAAGTCACCAAAAAGGAGATCAAAAAGTGGAACTTTGAGGTTTTTGGCAACGTAAACCAGCATATTAAAGAAGTTGAGCAAAAGATTCAAGAAGTCCAACTGCAGCAACAACAAAATAATGTCAAAGAGATAGAAGAACTTCAAAAAGAACTAAGATTCTGGTACAAAATGGACTCAGACATGAAGTACCAAAACCCAAGAGAAAATCTCATAAAGAAAGAAAGCAAAAATACAAAATACTTCCACTCAAAAGCAACTACAGGAGGAGGAGAAATCACATTGATTCTCTCAAGGATGAATTGGGTATATGGCATTCAGATAGGAAAAGTGTTGAACAACTCCTAAACAAGCACTTGAAAGACCATTACAACTACTTCAAATCCACAGATAAATGAAGAAATTCTGGTCTCATCACTCCTTGCATCACGTATGAAGACAATGCCGAGTCTAACTTCCATCTCGGACCAAGAAGAAATAAAAATAGTCTTTCAAATCAACTCATGGGCTGCATCAGGTCTAGATAGATTTCAAGCAGGCTTCTACCAACAATGCTGGAATGTTGTAAGTAAAGATATTACTCTTGTAGTTGAAAACTTTTTTAGAACAGGATATCTACTTGTTTGTGGGTGAAAATGGTTTCTGCTGATTTCGGTAATTTTGGGTGTGCGGGTGAGAAACGAATTTAAACCCTAAACAATGTACTACAAAGGAGTACTTTAGATTCGAAAGATCAATCTGTACAAGTCCAGCCTAAACCAAGAAATGGTCATTCCAGACTTGCTTCGGTCACAAAGTGGAGGAGAATGGGTTGGTTTTTAAGAGGGAAGCAAGGAAAGTGATGAGACCAGAATAGTTGATTCTGAAAGAGTAGTTGTGTTACGACTTGTATCAGAAAGTGGGAAGCTAACAGATGGAAAGCTAGTAAACGTTTTCTGAGTGGTTTATGCTCCTGACCTGAACTTGTTGTTCGGTGGAAATAGGTAAGACCTATTTATACAAGTCGAGGTATAACGTACTATGGTCTCATTAAGGGATGGAAAAATGGGTGAGTAAATGGGAGGAGGTGGTAACCGTTAACGCATGTAATTGATTTCCCAAAAAAAAAGAGCGTTTCACCATTACTCCCTGTATTTACTAACCGCCTCATCCTTATGACACTTCCTTATAACGGGCGTAGTGTACGCCGCACGCTGTAAACCGCCAAACCAATACCCAAAGAGGATCCCCCAGTTTGTGATATGTGTTGATGTCTCGAATGTTTTCGTGAAGAACATGTAACATATTGTTGTTGCCTGGCAAGTCGAGCTTGGGAGACTTGCTGGCTTGGTGACCTTGAACGGTCGAGATTTTGCATCTCAGGAGGAAAAGTAGCCGTTGATCGTCGCACGCTTTCGTTCTTGGTGGCCGCATAGGGAAGGCCGGCATGGTGGCGCGGCAAGGTTACCATGCGTTGTCTGGTAACCTTGGATGGCTAGGATTCGATACTGGGATTGAAGGGGGACCGTTGATTGTCGCACGCCTTCGTTTTAGTAGCCGCAAAGAAGGCCAACATGGTGGCGCGGCTTGGTTTGCATGGCATGCCTTTGGCGTGGTTTGGCGTGGCCAAACTAGGGTTTCGGGCCAAAGGTTACCATGTGTTGTCTGGTAACCTTGGATGGCTAGGATTTGCTCCTGGGATTGAAGGAATACCGTTGATTATCGCACGCCTGTATTTTGGTAGCCGCATAAGAAAGGCCAGTATGGTGGCGCGGCTAGGTTGGCATGGGGCCATGGCAAGGTGCGTTTGGCATGGCACGGTGGGGGCCAAGGTCTTGGCATGAACGGTTTGGCTTGGCATGGTGGGGCCAAGGGCTTGGCATGCCATGGATGCATGGTGCGGCTAGCATGGCTAGGGCCAAGGCAAGGTGCGGTTTGGCTTGGCATGGTGGGGCCAAGGGTTTGACATAGACGGTTTGGCTTGGCATGGTGGGGCCAAGGGCTTGGTATGCCATGGGTGCATGGTGCGGATATCATGGCTAGGGCCAAGGCAAGGTGCGGTTTGGCTTGGCATGGTGGGGCCAAGGGTTTAGCGTGACCAAGCTAGGATCATGACCAAGCTAGGATCGTGACCAAACTAGGGTTTTGGCATAGTTTAGGCGCGACCAAAATTAGGGTTTGACGTTGGGCCAAAGGTTACCACGCGTTAGCTGGCGATCTTGGACGGCTAAGATTTGCATCTTAGATGGAAAGATGGTCGTTGATTGTTGCATGCCAGCGTTGTGCATGCATGTTGGGACGGAAAGTATGATCGGCATGCTCTAGCGTGGAGATGTAGCTGGCACGGCTTGCCATTGGCACAGGGGTGCGGCTAGCATGGTTGGCATGCCTTGGCGCGGTGGGTGTGGCTAGCACGGCTTTCCATTGCCACAGGGGTGCGGCTAGCATGGTTGGCATGCCTTGGCGCGGTTGGTGTGGCTGGCACGGCTTGCCATTGGCACAGGGGTGAGGCTAGCATGGTTGGCATGCCTTGGTACGGTAGGTGTGGCTGGAACGGCTTGTCATTGGCATAGGGGTGCGGCTAGCATGGTTGGCATGCCTTGGCGCGGTAGGTGTGGCTGGCACGGCTTGCCATTGCTACAGGGGTGCGGCTAGCATGGTTGGCATGCCTTGGCGCGGTAGGTATGGCTGGCACGGCTTGCCATTGGCACAGGGGTGCGGCTAGCATGATTGGCATGCCTTGGCGCGGTAGGTGTGGCTGGCACGGCTTGCCATTGGCACAGGGGTGCGGCTAGCATGGTTGGCATGCCTTGGCGCGGTGGATGTGACTGGCATGGTTTGCCATTGGCACATGTGGCGTGGGAATTAGGGTTTTGGCCTATCAAAACCTAATTAGTAATTAATTAAAAAAGGTACCACAGTAATTTTCATGAGACATATTAAAGGGTTCAATAAATGCATTTAAGTCCTGTGACGTCACTGTCTGACTAGGGTTTTACGACTTTACCCCTAAGTTAAAAACCACCATCAACATTAAGTCCCCTGCTTAGCTTGGAACAGGGGCGTTGTTGCGAGGTAAGCATAAGATGGTGACAGACAAGGACATAATCGAAACGTAAATCATGCAAGATGGTCAGGAAGATCCGTCTAACCTTTTTCGGGAAGCAGGGAGAATCTGTGATCCTTGTGTTTGGCAGCTTTGCGTAGATTCTCTTTGTGGTGTTGACAGCGAAATGGTGAGACGAGAAATCGTTAGTTCAGTCTGGCTATTCATCATCTTGACTGGGTCAGGGAACATCATGATGTTGGCTTGGCGAGTTGTTGGCATCGCTCGACTCAGAATAGGAGCCGTAGGTTTCGTGCGGATTGGAAGGGAACCGTCAGCATTGGCCGGCTTGGAATGGAGCCGTCAGCATCGGTCGGCTTAGAATGGAGCCGCTTGCATTGCGCGTCTTGGAGTGGAGCTATCTTGAGTTCCTCGGAAGGATGACGGCTGGCTTCAGTTTCGTGGGAAGGTGACGTCAGGTTCGGGAAGATAACAACTTGCTTCAGTTCCGTGGGAAGGTGACGACTGGTTTCGGGAAGATAACAACTTGCTTCAGCTTCGTGGGAAGGTGATGACTGGCTTCGGGAAGATAACAACTTGCTTCTGTTCCGTGGGAAGGTGACTGGCTTTGGGAAGATAACAACTTGCTGCTGTTCCGTGGGATAATGACAACTTTGTCTAAATTAGGGTTTAGCATGCCGAACCCCTAATTAACGCCCCTTACTAGAATCGTTGTAGAATTCTCATACGAACTGGGATTTTAACGGTCCGCCCTCCATTTTAATCGGAAAAGAGTTTCCTATCTTTCTATGAGGGAACATTTATGTTTTGAGCTCGTTTAGGAGGTGAAAAATGGACTGAAAGTGAAACTCAGGAAAAATTCACGAGGGATGTTGCGGTCCCGGGGTAGCATAGTCGCGCCGAGTCATCCATTCCCGTTCATGGAGCAAGGAGGAAACTTTATTATGTGCAAACTCTATAAACTCCGTCCGTATGAAAAGAGGTATTGACCTTCTTCTATTTTTTGTTGCTCATCCGGATCCGTGCTTTCGTCTGTAGTGTCTCTCCAATGGATTCCAAAATTTACCAAACTCAATTGCATTCTTGGGACAGATAAATGTGGTTGCGTTGTCGGTCCATCCTTGATTTTAGGTTGTTCAGTGCCTGGACTTGATCGTGATGATGATTGTTGTGAATGCATGTATGGTCGAAATCTTCCGACGCCACTGGATAAAATAGATGAGTTAGGAGACGCTCCATTGTCGATGTATTGCTATCAAAGTCTTCAAGGACTTTGTTCCAAACGACATCCTTCGAACCATCTTCCGATCTTGGACTATCCTATAGAATGGGATGCGGTGAGAATTCAATAGTTATACTTCTGGTTGAGGGGAGTGAAAGCATCCCTTCTTTGTAGTCTCCTTGTGTATCCTACTTTCATTGCATCGCCTTGAATCCATGTCCATGGGATTTGATACAAGCTTATTGTACTCTCCTGGATGTGTTGCTGGGATGCACATGGACGAGATATTCTGGATAGCGAAGAGGTAGGAATAAGAGAGTTATGTTGTTTATTATAGCTCTCTCTTTTTCTTCAATAAAATGTTTCGCCGCGTCTCTCGGAGTTATCTCATGAATCTTTGATGGTCGTCGGGATGGACTGCGATGAGCAGTCCCCAGTCGCATTTTTCTTTAGTTTGAAGTTTTTTTCCTCTGAGAAGGCTTGGGATCCTCCGCGGCCTCGTAAAGTGTTGAAGGCATCTTCTAGACAGAGAGGTGATGATATTCTTGCGTTGCACCTCAAGAAGAAGCGAGTGACCTTGTTGTGGTTATGGTATTTTGGTTGACCGCCGTGTCTTCTCGAGCTTTGATAGTGAAGGGATTACATGTATACCATCGGTCCCCAAGTATGGTTTACATGTTTCCATCTTGTGTGGTCAGATGGGTTGACCATGATAAAGACATCACCATCGTGCGTTAAATCTTGGTGATTTTGTTACTTCTTCCATGTGGAACTTATATCATGGAGGAGTATGGGTTACCTTTGTAGTGATTGTTGTTGTGGTGAAGCTTTGAATCTGTATCAACAAATGAGCGGCAATAGTTCTTGGTAGCATATGTAATCGAAGAGGCTATATTGTCGCGATAACAAAGTAGATTGGCTGGAATTGTATGGGCATCCATGGAAGTAAAAGGGTTGGCTGGATACGTAAGCGAGCAAGCTGTCCACGATCATGAGTTTTGGCAGGATGGATCAAAGGGCGGCCATGACTACGAAGATTGGCTGGTTGCGATCATGATCCTTGACACGGGGAGCGTGGTGGTACGACCTTTTGTAGGAAGAAGCGGCGTTGAAGCAACTTCGGCTCTTGGAGAGGATGTTGAAACTTAAGAAGCCAAACGCTGAAGCTTCGGCTTCGGATCCTGGAGTAGCTCATGGAGAGAATGCTGAAGAAGAGCGGCTGTCAGAGTTGACGTTGAAGTGGAGCGGCTGCGTTAATCAGTGTGTTGTCAAACTGGACACCCTTCAAGTGAACAATGGTTAGGAGTCCTCAGTTTCATCTATCAATCGTGCTTTCCAGGAGAGATTGGGGTTTGGGAACGGCTTCTCTGGTTGGAAACAGCTGCTTCCCTGATGCAGTACGGTTGAGGGATGCAAATATGCCTTGACGCTGCGCCTTGGGGAAATACAGAATCTCAGATAAGTGTTTCATCATAGACTGCACGATTTTGTTGGCGAAGTCCCCGGAAATCATGCAGCTCCTGACAGGAAGAGAGTCTTTGTGAACTCAGGGGGGTTGCTGATTTTCTTTTCCTCGATTTTGGAGAAGTCATTCCTGATCTTTACGTGTGATGAAATTGGATTGTTGATTCCCTTCTACTGGGCGTTCAAGAGCAACGTGATCCTCTTCATCTATAAACGCACTTCCTGCTGAAGTGCCTTTTGTTTTTTCATCAAATCAACAGTGGTAAAAGGAGGTTGGCTTCTTTTGGCTCTTCCAGTATCTTGCCCTGATGGTGGAGTAGCGTCTCTGGTGACGGTTAGAGCTGTTATGCTTGAAGAAACATTGGGGTGGCGGAAGCGGCTCTGGTTCTGTTGATCGTAAGTGTATCGTGCAGAGATGGCACGATTTTGATCACGGAGTGCTGGAGCCATGGCGCTGTTTCGAAGGGTGAGGTGCTGCTTCGGCTGGTTGTGGAGCGGAGGAGATGGCGCTGGAAGGGCGCAAGATGTTAGCGTTGGAAGGATGCAAGCTGTTAGTGCAGGGTGTGGTATTGTGGCTGGCATGCGCGTGTGGCATGTGTGACTGGCATGTGCGTCTGGGAAGCGCGTCTGGCATGCGCGTCTGGGAATCGCATCCCGCAAGCGCGTCTGGGAAGCGCGTCTGGCATGCGCGCCTGGCATGCGCGTCTGGCAAGCACGTCTTGTAAGCGCGTCTGGCATGCGCGTCTGGAAAGCACGTCTGGCAAGCGCGTCTGGCATGCGCGTCTGGCAAGCGCGTCTGGTAAGCGGGTGGAAGAAGCTTTGTCTTCGATTGTCGACATGTGCAACATGACTGGTCATACTGTTTCTGAGTATCCGTTTTTGCATCTCGTCTAGGGTCTCGGCAGCATGAACGCCTTTACCAAGCTTGAAAGTAATCAGGAAAGTCCCTTCTCGAGACGGACGGTAGCGGTGCTGAGTCTTCCTCTAGTCGGTCTGGAAGCGAATCAGTGAGTCTTTCTCCATGTTCTTCTTCTTCCTTCTTTCTTCCTTCTTTTTTTTTTTTTTTTTTTTTTTTGAAGAGTGTCTAAGCCGTGATATCATAGAGCGAAGCCGATTCTGAAGATGGACTTGAGACGGAAACTGGTGGAGACACGGCTTCGTCTCCAGCCGTGTCATCCAAGCCTGGTGGCTTTGAAACAGAGGCCGATCAAGATGGAAGCGCTGTTGTGACTCAGACAACGGAGGTTGCTCATGTGAATGCTAGCGCAATTGTCGTTAGGAATCCTTTGCCAGTTACTGATTCAGTCGCAGGCGCCACCTTTGTTCCTCCATACCTGGTTCCTTATTCGGATCACGTGT
Organism: Papaver armeniacum; assembly: GCA_023531295.1. Taxonomy (NCBI): domain Eukaryota; kingdom Viridiplantae; phylum Streptophyta; class Magnoliopsida; order Ranunculales; family Papaveraceae; genus Papaver; species Papaver armeniacum. The sequence continues at coordinate 24,608 of JAJJWW010015749.1, read as the reverse complement.
TGATTGGGGCATTTGGCGTGCCAGCTAAACATGCGGCGTTATATGCCAAGATATGGGAAAGCTACAGTCATATTGCCACAAACAAGAAATCACTAGTCGATACGCATTGGTCAAGCGTGTGGAGGAAGCCTTGTCTTCGATTGATGACATGCGCAACGTGACTGGTCACACAGTTTCTGGGATGTAATCTCAAATTGGGAGTTCTACCGGGATATGTGTATAAACTTTGAGTTTAACGCTTCTGGTTACAGAGGGATTTTCCGAGATCCAAAGGTTGTAGGTCGGAACGGTTGATGGCCCTTTCAGCGGATTTAATTAATCAACAGGAGGTAGAAGTCGAGAAGTTGTCCCAGGAATTGAAGCTGAAGCAGGCTGCTCTTCAAAGTATGAAAGACATTTTCTCCAAAAAGAATGAGCCGTTGTTAGGAAATTTTCCTTGAATACTTTTGTTTTCTGAACCTCTTTTCTTAGGTTTTTTTTTTGAAGGCAGAAGAAACGCCTAGTTTGTGGTTTTGATTTCCTGGATTTCTTGGGTTGATAGACAAATGTTATCTCGAGGGTTTTGGAATTATTTTTTTTTGGAATGAATGGTGTCTTGGTTACGATTGAAAGTGACGCAGACATCCCAGGAAAACCATGGAACCGCGTGTTGGTAGATGACATGGGGTGAAACATAACACGGATATTGGTTTTACTATTCTCGTGAAAATTTGAAATAGCAAACCATGTATCTTGTCTAAGTAAGACTTACTCGGTTTCTCAGGTCTCCTGATGAAAAGGGAACCTTCCAGGTGTACTACTGAGTTTTGTGGGAAGCGCCGCCGTGATTGTGGAAGTCCCCAGTTGTCTCATCCGATAATCGAGTCGTCGATACCTGGTTGGATCATTCTCTTTTAATCTTTAGGCGGTCCCGATTATCCTCGCCGTGTCAAGACCGGATAATCGGGTCGTCCAGTAATCCGAATTGTCGATTCTGAGCGGGAGCGTCTGCTTCTACCATCTTGATGTCTGGGTCGAAGCATGAGATCGATGGTCGAAAATTGACATTGTAACCGAAAGATCAATCTCCCACTGTGGTCGCCAATTTTTTGTGGGTGAAAATGGTTTCTGCTGATTTCGGTAATTTCGGGTGTGCGGGTGAGAAACGAATTTAAACCCTAAACAATGTACTGCAAGGGAGTACTTTAGATTCGAGAGATCAATCTGTACAAGTCCGGCCTAAACCCACAAATGGCCGTTCCAGACTTGCTTCGGTCATAAAGTGGAGGAGAATGGGTTGGTTTTGGGGAGGGAAGCAAGGAAAGTGATGAGACCAGAATAGTTGATTCTGGAAGAGTAGTTGTGTTACGACTTGTATCAGAAAGTGGGAAGCTAACAGATGGAAAGCTAGTAAACGTTTTTTGAGTGGTGTATGCTCCTGACCTGAACTTGTTGTTCGGTGGAATAGGTAAGACCTATTTATACAAGTCGAGGTGTAACGTACTCTGGTCTCATTAAGGAATGGAAAAATGGGTGAGTAAATGGGAGGAGGTGGTAACCGTTAATGCATGGAATTGATTTCCCATAAAAAAAAGTGTTTCACCATTGCTCCCTGTATTTACTAACCGCCTCATCCTTATGACACTTCCTTATGACGGGCGTAGTGTACGCTGCACGCTGTAAACCGCTAAACCAATACCCAAAGAGGATCCCCCAGTTTGTGATATGTGTTGATGTCTCGAATTTTTTTGTGGAAAACATGTAACATATTGTTGTTGCCTGGAAAGTCGAGCTTGGGAGACTTGCTAGCTTGGTGACCTTCGACGGTCGAGATTTTGCATCTCAGGAGGAAAGGTAACTGTTGATCGTCGCACGCTTTCGTTCTTAGTGGCCGCAGAGGGAAGGCCAGCATGGTGGCGTGACAAGGTTGGCATGCCATTGGCATAACATGTCTTGGCGCGGTTTGGCATGGCCAAACCATGGTTTCGGGCCAAAGGTTACCATGCGTTGTCTGGTAACCTTGGATGGCTAGGATTCGATCCTGGGATTGAAGGGGGACTGTTGATTGTCGCACGCCTTCGTTTTAGTAGCCGCATGGGGAAGGCCAACATGGTGGCGCGGCTTGGTTGGCATGCCTTTGGCGTGGTTTGGCGTGTCCAAACTAGGGTTTCGGGCCAAAGGTTACCATGCGTTGTCTGGTAACCTTGGATGGCTAGGATTTGCTCCTGGGATTGAAGGGCGACCGTTGATTGTCGCACGCCTGCATTTAGGTAGCCGCATAGGGAAGACCAGTATGGTGGCGCGGCTAGGTTGGCATGGGGCCATGGCAAGGTGCGTTTGGCATGGCACGGTGGGGGCCAAGGGCTTGGCATGGACGGTTTGCCTCGGCATGGTGGGGCCAAGGGCTTGGCATGCCATGGGTGCATGGTGCGGCTAGCATGGCTAGGGCCAAGGCAAGGTGCGGTTTGGCTTGGCATGGTGGGGCCAAGGGTTTGGCATAGACGGTTTGGCTTGGCATGGTGGGGCTTGGTATGCCATGGGTGCATGGTGCGGCTAGCATGGCTAGGGCCAAGGCAAGGTGCGGTTTGGCTTGGCATGGTGGGGCCAAGGGTTTAGCGTGACCAAGCTAGGATCATGACCAAGCTAGGATCGTGACCAAGCTAGGATCGTGACCAAGCTAGGGTTTTGGCATAGTTTAGGCGCGACCAAATTTAGGGTTTGACGTTGGGCAAAAGGTTACCACGCGCTAGCTGGCGATCTTGGACGGCTAAGATTTGCATCTTAGATGGAAAGATGGCCGTTGATTGTTGCGAGCCAGCGTTGTGCATGGCGTGTTGGGGCCAGCAAGCATGATTGGCATGCTCTAGCGTGGAGATGTAGCTGGCACGTCTTGCCATTGGCACAGGGGTGCGGCTAGCATGGTTGGCATGCCTTGGCGCGGTGGGTGTGGCTGGCACGGCTTTCCATTGCCAAAGGGGTGCGGCTATCATGGTTGGCATGCCTTGGCGCGGTTGGTGTGTCGTCGGCACGGCTTGCCATTAAGCACGAGGTTCGGCTAGCATGGTTGGCATGCCTTGGCGCGGTGGATGTGGCTGGCATGGTTTGCCATTGGCACATGTGGCGTGGGAATTAGGGTTTTGGCCTATCGAAACCCTAATTAGTAATTAATTTAAAAAAGGTACCCTGGTAATTTTCTCGCAGACATATTAAAGGGTTCAATAAATGCATTTAAATCCTGTGACGTCACTGTCTGACTAGGGTTTTATGACTTTACCCCTAAGTTAAAAACCACCATCAACACTACTCAAAGAACTCAACTACACATTTCAAACCCTGATTCCAAAAACTGAATGTCCTCAAACCCCCTCTGATTTCAGACCAATTAGTCTTTGCAACATAAATTACAAAATCATTTCTAAAATCTTAGCAAATAGACTCAAACCAATCCTTCAAAAAATTATTTTCCCTTTCCAAGCAGCCTATGTCCCAAACAAAAATATCTCAGACAATACAATTATTGCTCATGAGTTAGTGGATCATATGAAAAAAAAAAAGTAAAAACAAGTATCGTGAAGTAGGTATAAAGCTTGATATGTCGAAAGCTATCGACAGAATTGAATGGAAATTTTTACTAGACATAATGAAGCAGCTGGGATTTAATAAGAAATGGTGTCAAATGATTAATCAGTGTGTGGTTACAACATCAGTTTCTTTGCTTCTTAATGGTTCTTCACGTCAACCATTCAACCCTTCAAGAGGACTTCGACAGGGAGACCCAATCTCTCCATATATATTTATCTTATGTATGGAAGGTTTCTCAAGAATGTTGTGAAAAGCAGAAAGTATGAAGAAAATCCAAGGTATCAAGCCAAGCCAACACAGTCCAAGCATAAATCATCTATTGTTTGCAGATGATTGTCTTCTTTTCTGCAAAGCCAAAGAATAAGACATCAAGAACCTGTTAGACATCGTCAACAAATTCAGTACAACATCAGTCAAGTCATAAACTTCAATAAATCAAGTGTGTTCTTCAACAAACATATGTCTTCACAAAGATGCTCTCAACTGACAGGTCTACTTCAAATGAGAAGAATGGGTTTAAATGAAAAATATCTTGGTCTTCCTCTCTTCATAGGAAAAAACAAGAAAGAAAGTTTTAAACCCATAGAAAACAAAATTCAAGGCAGACTAAGCACCTGGCAAGGTAAAATCATTGATCAAGATGGAAGGTCAACTCAAGTTCAATATGTGCTGAGTACTATGGCAAATTATCAGACGGGATGCTTCAAAATGCCAAAGAATGTAATTGAGACCATTGACAAATCTCAGAGAAGATATCGGTGGAATAAAGAAAACAAAAGAGGATCAAACCCAATTGCTTGGAATGTTGTGTGTAAACCAAAAAGACTAGGAGGAATGGGCTTTAAAAACACAAAAAAGTTCAATGATGCTCTTCTAGAAAAGCTGGCATGGAGGATGATCATTGAGCACAATACTCTTTGTTCCAGAATCCTAAAAGCTAAATATTTTCATAATAAAGATCCTTTATGTGACAACATCACCTCTCAAGGCACCTGGATTTGGCAGAGCATCTACAAAGGTTTACAAATAGTGAAAAAATATTATATCAGAAGTGTTGGAGATGGCTCAAGCATCAAAGTTTGGAAACACAACTGGATTGGAAACAAGAAATCATCTCAGCTCTCTCAGTATAACCATCACTCATCAAGCAATGCAACAGTTCATGATCTGATACATCAAAAAACCAAGCAATGGAATATACAGAAAATCAACCAACTATTTAACCAAGAAGAAATAAATGCTATTCAAGACATAAGAATTACTGGAAATGCAAAAGATGGAATTCATTGGAGCTTAACTAGAAATGGTTCTTTCTCAGTCCAATCCACATACAAGGCTTTAACTCAAGAAATTAATGGCAATAATGTTAGCAAAGAAGAGCAGAAGTTTTGGCTGAAGATATGGCATTTAAAACTCCCATACAAACTAAACATATTCTTATGGAGATGCTTAAAAGAAATTCTTCAAAAAAAGAGATAGAATTGGAAGATATTCTCATCTGGAGGACTACAATTGCCCTTTTTGTGCACAAACTTTGGAAACATATGCTCATCTACTTTTGAAATGTGACCTAGCAAAAGCTGTTTGGTTTGCTATCCTGCCCGGAAGCTATGCACTCCCCAAGTGAATTTAAGTTCCTTACAAGACTAGATTAAATCTTGGTCCTAAGATCGAGCATCGATTCACTTACAAGATCGGGATTAAATCTTGGTCCCAAGATTAGAGCATCATCTCCTTCAAGAATGAACAGAGTATCCTGCTAGCCACAGTCATAATGTGGCAAATCTGATAACAAAGATGCATAAAAGTCTTTGAGAATAACGACATTCATCCAAATAACATTATAATGTGCATTAAGAAATTTTGTTTTAAGTATAATATTCTATCTTATGGCACTAACAATGACTGCAGGATAAGAGTTTTGAAACCAAAGAAGAAGTGGGAAAAAACACCAGTTCACTGGAAAAAACTGAACTTTGATGCTGTATTTGATAAGGAATCTAAAATTTGTGGCATTGGTATAATTCTAAGAAATTGTCCAGGAAGATGCTTGGAGGCCTTGGTGAAAGTGACAAAAGCAAGAGACTCATAACAAGCCGAAGGTCTAGCGTTCTTAGAAGTTGTAGAATGGATCAAAGCTAAAGCTTGGAGCAATATCATTGAAGGAGATTGCAAAACAATCATTGAAGCTGTGACTTCAAATTTTGGTAATGTTTTGTGGCAGGATCATAATCTCCTTTCGGATATTAGTAGAATAGTAGAATCTCTTAGTAGTGTTAAGTGTTTTTTCGTTCCTAGGACTAGTAATGAAGCGGCAGATGGGCTAGCCAAATATGCCAAGAAGTTTGCTTGTAATCAAGTGTGGTCAGAGCAACCACCTAGATGCATCCTCTCTATTTTAGAGATGGACAAATCTGTGTAACGGTTTTTCTTTAGTAATGAATTTGATTTTATGATAAAAAAAAAAGGAAAAAAAAAAAACAGGTTAAGTGCCTTAATGGATTTGCGAGTTGGGTTACTGTTTTGGGCCTTATATGATTTCGGTCCTGGTAGTTAGTTTCACGAAGTTTCACTTCCAAACTAACAGGCGCCTACCATAAGAACCTTTCATAGGGAAAGGACGTAACCCTTCGTGAAACCAAATAGGGATCTCTGATTGGCATCCCTTGAAAAATCTCCATGAAACATCACATAGTTTCAATGAAGAGGTACTTAACATCCATAAATACCCTGCACATTAAGATTAGAAATTAATTAAAAACCTAATTATCATTCTACTGCTTTCTAAAATCATCAATTTAGTTTGTGTTCAAGAGAGAGTTCATCACTTTAAGTTTGATTCGTCGTTTCTCGAAGTTTGGAGTGCTGCTACATCGAGAAGATAGTCGTTGTATCCTGGGAGACAAACATCGATAGTCCGTAAGCACCAGTGCGGGGTGAATCCGTCTTAAGGCTAGAGGATATAATCCTTGCCTCGACTTTGGTTTCGTATAATTGGGTTTGCATATCTCTTCTTCTCTGTTTGTTTCATTATAGTTTATACACAAGATTGCCAACAATTTTTCTACTGGTTATTCTCAAGGAGAATCAACGGTATGCATCAATGATCGATGACGCCACATATAAGCTATTTTTTCTGGTACTGAGTATCACTTTCCTTTGTGCAATCAAAAAATTAAAAATCCCAAAGTCTACTTTTTCCTGAACGTATCATCTCTTCTTTGAGATTGAATGTCAAAGAATTTAGGTTTTGGAAATTGAAGGTATTACAGTAATTCTCATTTCCCAAAAGAGGTTTGAAACAAGAAAATAGTGTTGAGTACAATTTTACATTTTCAATATCTAGAGATGAATGGGTAGTGCAGCAAGAAGGCCAAAATATATGAAGTCTAGTATTCTCTATAGATCGTCCAAGTCGATAAATGAGACTGTGAATGGCTCTCATGAGTATGTGATTAAAGGGTATTCCCTAGCTAAGAGAATGGGAGTTGGAAAATTTATCAAAAGTTCAACATTCAATGTTGGTGGCCATGAATGGGGTTTATACTTTTACCCAGACGGCCAAGCTTTAGCTCACAAGGAGTTTGTGTCTGTATTTGTTGTGTTGTGTTTTTTTTTTCTTTGTATTTTTGACACTAAACCGCGGTTAATCCGCATCCGGTCCGTATCACCCATTAATCCGCGGATGTCAAATCCGCGATTAATTGGGTCGGACATGGTTGGATTTTCGAAATCCGCAACTTTGACGGATTGGACGCGGGTGACCTCTAATCTGCATCCGTTCGTCTGTTGCTCACCTAGTTTTGGTGTAAACCGGTATATAGGCCCATAATGAATAGCCCACTTTCCTTAATAAAAAACTTCAATAAATAACGATTTAGTTTATCTATAAGTAAATTGGGCGCGGATCTTCGATCCCAAAATTTTCCTGTCTCTCTATACCAACCACTAAAAGTTCGACATGTGTCTTAGTTAAAACTAACCAAAATAACCGGTATTTTTGGTTGTTACACAAAATAAGAAAACCGTATCTATTATCAAAATAAAAGGAAATATATATATATATATATATATATATATATATATATATATATATTTAGTAATTTTCATTTTTATCTTTAATGTTTCATCTTCATCTTTATTTTCAATTTTTATTTTTATACCGCTGTCATTCTTTTTACATCCCAAAGCCAAACCAACTTCACTGTATCTTCCATGCCAAGTTCTCGTTTAAGCTTGGCTTCACTAGTTCATGGAAAGAATATGCGCGCAAGTGAAACTAGATATCTAAGTGGACGATATTATATGGTTTTGATAAAAAACAAACTGATACTATGCCATGATAATTTCATAGAAAGAAAAAGCACTCAACTGATCAAAAGAAAATATGGTTGCATTTTAATTTGTCTACATAGTTTTATTGTATCTTTTCGACTGCAAAGAACCCACTAGTAAAGAAATTGAACATTGAGGAAAACACTACTAAATCTAGTGGAATGCCAAATTTATTTATTCATTTGAATGCCAAATACACTCCATGTAGATGGTTACTGCTCCATCCTTAAATCTTTAGTCATCATCCATTCCTTGTATGATTCGCACATCCTGAAACCAAACAATGTCTGGACTTACTCTCATACGTTTGAGTACAACTATACATAGTATACTCTCATAATATCAGATGATTTTTCACCATACTTATCACAAGATGTATTTCAATCTATCTCGTTATCGAAATTTAATTTTTTTAGGAACCTGATCTCCATCTTCTCCACAATTATCCACTGAGCATGTGTTCTAACAAAAAACACATACTCTCCTAATTTAGAAGCATACAGTGATCACCAATGCACATAACATAGTAAATGATTGATAAAATAGGAAGACAAATGAACTGCTTACCAAGGTTTCCATGGGGTTTAGTCTTTCCCTAAACAAGAACCATTTTATAATTTAGAGCAATAAAGCCAAATCCGTGAGAAATTAATTAAAGGTGAAATAATATCTATAATGAAAATTACTAAATATATATAGTGTATATATATATATATACACTATTAAAAGTGAAATAATAGCAACAAGAACCCGATTTCCTTTTATTTTGATAATAGATACGGTTTCCTTATTTTGTGTAACAACCAAAATGCTGGTTATTTTGGTTAGTTTCAACTAAGACACATGTCGAACGTTTATTAGTTGGGACAGAGAGACGGGAAAATTTTGGGATAGAAGATCCACGCCCAAGTAAATTCACTTGGCGAATCTTCATTCAGGGAAGTTCCAGCCCTACTTGGGAAATCATGGGCAGGAGAGATAGCTTCAAAAGGAAAAGGGAAGAAGGAAAGTAGACATCCCAGTTTGTGTTGAATTCAAACAAAAATTTTCGGCTTTTATAACGGCACATTAGCTACATTTTAGCGCGTATGGATAATAGAAGCGAAATAATGTTTCGCAAAAAGTTTACTTTTTTGCTTTTAGAAGTCAGTTCTAAAATGATATACATATAAACTAAACTTTTTGCTTTTTGACTTTTTGATTTCGAGAAGCAGAAAAGATATGTAGGAAATATCATATGGTCCTAGAAATAATATATTAGAGAGATTTTGGTCCAGTTGACCCAGTCAACTATCTGTTTGGTCCTTTTGGGGAAAATATATTATAGTTTGGTCCTAAAACTTATGGTTTGGTCCTAGGATGATGTAATTATCGTCTGACAGGGACAAAAATATCCTTTTGGGCCCATATATATGCAAAAAATCAATGGAAAATAATTTTATTTCCAGATTCACTTTCTCTCTCTAGTTTCAGATCTACTTTCTCTCTCATTTGATTTTTTTTTTCCTGTTGTTGTTTTGTTTGAAGATTGAGATGGAGATTTTATATAGAGAAAACTTCGAGATCTGCTGCTGTTTGGTTTTACGTCTCTCAATTAAAGAAAACCTAGATTCGCAATGAAAACTTCGTCGCATTCTTCTATTTCTCTCTAGAAAAAATAAAGAAACGAAAGAAAAAAATGGAATTTGATTTCTTGATTTTGTTTGATTTATTTATGTTTATTATACAGTAAAAAAAGGTTGAGATTCTTATTATTCACTTCTCTTTTTTGTTGCTGCTGTTAAACTGTTGATTTTGAAGATTGGGTTACAATTTATTTATTTTTGTTGCTATGAAATACGATGAAGATGATAATATTTTGGTGTTGCTGCTGTTTTTGTTGCGGCTGTTGTTTGATGATATTGTTAAATACGATGAAGACGATAAAGATCTGCAGGTGAAGATTTCGAGATTTTTTTGCTTAAAGATGATGAAGATGATGATGCTGCAGTTCATTCCATAAATGAACTTTGTTTTTTTAGGTTTTTATATGGAGTTCATTCCAGAAATGAACTTTGTTTTTTTAGCTTTTTATATGGAGTTCATTTCTAGAATGAACTATGTTTTTTTTTTAGATTTTTATATGGAGTTCATTTCTGGAATGAACTCTGTGTTTTTAGATTTTTATATGGAGTTCATTTCTGGAATGAACTCTATTTTTTTAGATTTTTATATGGAGTTCATTTCTGAGAATGAACTCTGGTTTTTTAGCTTTTTATATGGAGTTCATTTCTGGAATGAACTCTATTTTTTTAGGTGATTTCTGAAAAAATAAATAGAAATTAACATGAGTTCATTTTGAGAATTAACTGCTACAAAAAAAATAAGTAGAAATTAACACGGAAGAGTACTTTTGTCCATTTAATATTTTTAAATAATTATGGACCAAAAAAGTAAAGGCGTATTCCCAAAGGACTAAACAGACATGGGACCACCTAAAAAAGGACCAAACGATATTTTTCCCAAAAGATATTTCCGAATGTGTATCTAAACAGGCTCAAAATCCCAATAAACTTATATTCATGCAAGATTTGTAGTATCCTAAATGTACCTCATTGATAATATGCTTCGATACCGGGAGCAGAAATCGGAAGCAAAAAGATTATGCATTACAAAAATTTACCTTTTTTTCTTTTGAGAAATCAATCTGGAATTGTGTTCTCAAACTAACTTCTTATTCCATTGCTTTTAAAGAACCATGTTTTGGGGACCATGAATTTTTTATGGGGACCATGATCCTATTTTAGGCAAAACATTATAAGTAATCCTAAGTCACCCCTTATCTAAATGTTTTTCTTCATACCAAACTTACTCTCATTAATTAATGTGTTAGTTTAATGATTAATTAGTTATAAGTTAATGATTAGTATGATTAGTGATTAGTATGATTAGTAGGATTAGTAATGATTAGTTACCATTAAGAAGTTCTATTACAAAAAATTGAAAAAAAAAAATTACGAGAAATTTTAATTTTTTTTTGCGATTAAGTTCGTTACCCAAATTTATGACCAAAAACGAACTTAATGGTTAGTGATTAGTATGATTAGTAATGATTAGTTACCAATAAGAAGTTCGGTTACAAAAAATTGAAATTTATCCTTGCGATCAAACCGAACTATATATTTGGTGTGACCATTAAATAGTTCAGTTACAAAAAAAAAATTTAAAACTTTTTACGATCAAACCGAACTTAATGATTAGTGATTAGTATGATTAGTTACCAGTAAGAAGTTCGGTTACTAAATACTTCGGTTAACGAAGAACGTCAAGGAAAGAGAAGAAGAAGAGAATAATTTTTTTTTATTTTGATTTTGGTTATGATTTTGATTTCGATTCCCCCTGTTTTTTATTTTGATTTTGATTTTGGTTAATAGATTCATTTAGTTTAGATTAGATATATATAATTAGAGTTATATAGTTATTAGGTTAGTTTTAATTTAAATAAAAGTAAAGGGTAAATGTGTATTTACCTAACTTTAGGACACCCCTTATAAGTATAGGGAGGTTGGCCTAATAAGACCATGGTCCCCAAAAAAAAACCAAGGTCCCTAAAAAATGATTCATTTTAAAAGTCGAAAAGCAAGTAGCCCATGTAAGATGATGTACAGACAGAGTACAGATTACGGATCCTACTTCTTTCTCTAGCCGAATTAGGGAAACAAAGTCTGGCGGGCCACAGCGCGAAGGCGGCAAGCCCAATTTCCAATAACTGCTGGTTTCCAAAAACACGACTTGAGTTTGCCTATAAAATACTGCAACAGGGTCTCATAAATCTTACTTTCAACATTCCGCTGCGACCACCACCAAAACTTCGAGGCAAAGCACACACAGTTTCCTAATAACAGTTGGTTTCCAAAAACACGACCTGATTTTGCCTATAAATACTGCCGTAGGCTCTTATAAATCTTTCTTTTTTTGTATCAACATTCCTCTGCTGCCAACACCACCAAAACTCTAGGCGAAGCACGCACACAGCTTCAAGTTAAACAACAAATTGACTGTGAAAAATAGAAATAGTATCTGCTCTAATACATGGAGGAATCTTACTGTTCCGATTGCAAAAGTGTTACAGCAGTGATATCTGATCATTCTACCGGAGATACGATTTGTTTAGACTGTGGACTCGTATTAGAAGCTTACTTAATTGATGAAAAATCTGAATGGAGAACATTCGCTGACGAACCAGCTAATAATGATCCTCACCGTGTTGGAGATAAATCAAATCCTCTTCTGTCTAATAATGGATTAACCACATTGATTTCCATGCCAAAGGGTGGTGAATCTCAATCTCAATATCCCTCTTCTAATTCTTTTAGGCGGTTTAATCATGCTAATATGAAAGATCCTGACAAAGGTCTTATCGAGGCGTTCAAGGCGATTGAGGCAATGTCAGACAGATTAGGTCTTGTTTCTACGGTAAAGGATTTGGCTAATGAGATTTATAAGAAGATGGAAGATGTGAAGAGTAGTAAAGGGAGGAATAAGAATGCAATATTTGCTGCTTGTTTGTATACTGCTTGCAAGAGACTGGGGAAATTGAGAACGATGAAAGAGATTAGTTCCGTTGCGAATGGTGCAACCAAGAAGGAAATTGGACGTGCCACTAAACATTTGGAGGAAATTGGAAATGGGGACTCTGATGGTTCAACTCATACAAAGGATGCTGGTGATTCCGTGAGGCGTTTTTGTTCTATTCTTGGTATGAGTCATAAAGATGTGAAAGCTGCTCAAGAAGCAGTTGCCAAGACTGAAGAATGTGATATTAGGAGGAATCCTGTAACGGTTGCAGCCACGATTATTTACATGATATCACAATTGTCTGACGAGAGAAAACTGATTCGAGATGTTGCTGGTGTAACTGGAGCTGCAGAAGTCACTATTAAGAATTCTTATAAGGATATTTATCCTTATGCATCGCGACTGGTGCCAGCCTGGTATGCTAATGAGGAGGACCTCAAGAAGTTGTATAGGCCTTGAAAGAAACGGAAACAAATGACTGCAATTGGTGCAAAACTTGCACTCCATTTCTGCACATGATTTTTTGTTTCTGTTGCGGGTATTTTGGCAACATTGGACCTGAGATGATGAAATTCCTTGTTGTTTAAAACTGTAACACATGACAGAACTGATAAATTTAATAATCCTGCAACAGATTTAATAAGACAACGATATTGTTTTTCGATCGTGTGGGTAGGCCTGTATTTCAGTTCAGAATACCTCGCTCTCGATTTCGATATAAATCTTGACAATTGAATTACTTGAAAAAAATGCCTGGAGGATATAAGTAGTACATTAACCAAACCAAACCAGTTTTGCAGTCTGATTGTAGCCTTGGGATACAAACTAAAAGTTTCAACTTGAAAAGAATAGAGTAGTCCTGGTCAGTGCCAGAATTAGCTATTACTACTATCATAACTTGGCGCAAATCTTATGAACTTCTCTTATTATTTTCCCAGGTGTTGCATCCTTTTGAATCCTCCTAAATCCTATGAACTCTTATTTCATTATCTATAAAAAACTTCTTTGTGTTGATCAAAAAAAAGAAAGACTCGCCTAGTACTTCAAATGATTTAGTTGGGTATGTTAAAGTAGGCCATGTTTACCAGTAATAAGGTAGATTTTTGTCCACAGCAAATTATGAGCAAGGAGAAAATTCCAGGCCACCTGCTCACATGGCAGATTTTGGGATACTAGGCAATTTTGAGCCACATGACATCGGATTATAGACTTATAGTAGATCACAGTGAACACTTTGGAAGTTCTCGAATTGAGATAGATATTGTATTTCAAAATAATTCAGTTCATTCTAAAGAATTTATGATCAATAGTAGTGTAACATTATTATTAGCTCTAACAGAATTATACATCATTGTATTAGTTCTTACGAATAAGATGTCTGGGAGAGATTCTCAGCAAGAACAAGGTCACAACCTTCTCTTCTCGTGCAACTATCTTTTCAGCACACCTTTAAAGATGATTATACTTTTGCCCGACTGATCAGTGTTAATTTTACTATGTCAAAACCTTATGAAGGTTGAGATCTTCATATTTTATTAGAAAGGTCATTTGGTTGGTATAGGGTCACCTTTAAGAGGTTGGATACTAATGCAGAAAAATCTCTCAGCCTCAATTTATCCAACCAAAAAATGCCAAAAAGCAAAAGAATGTGAGGATTCTCGTCCATTCCTCTAACAGCGGACTGATGTAACAGGGACATCTATATACTTTCAAGTCTTGAACAAATTCGATGGAACCTACAAGAAATTAAAACGTTAAAACCAGAGTGCAACTAGTTAATAAAGTTAAGAGATTAAATCTGTAAATTACAGAAAATTGTGGAATTATGCAAACTAAAAATTAGCTTTCTTTTGATAGTCCCTCAAGTGTTAAAGGATGGAGCCTAAAATCACGTTAGTTATTTTTGGTTTCTTAAATCATAATCAGACACTAGTTCATACTAAGGTCAGGTGCACTTTGGATTGTGTACCCTTTTCACATTAGAGATCTCCAAAAACCATCAGAACTACCAAGCGTGTAAATTCAGAGCAATATACCTTCAATTCGTCAACCTAGAATAAAATTTTACTTCATCAATTACTACTAATTCAAAACACACATTCAACTGATCAAAAAATTTACCTTCACATGATGTGGCATGATCTTCACGTCGAAAGGTACATGAAGCCATGCTTCTGGCGGATACAACATAAAGTTCTCCGGTTTACTGGTATAGACATCGGCATATTGATGAATGTTGTAGGCAAAAGCAGATTCCTGACCCGTATCAGTGAGGAAGGTAGCACCAAAAGAGCTATTAAACATTCTCTTCATCTTAGACCGTGCCAACTGCCTCTCGTCATTTAATTCCTTCAAAAGCAAGTCATAAGCTTTCCCTCTCCCAGTTCCGGATAATACAGTTGCATGGAATTTCCCAAGCAGCTCTTGTACAATGTGAAATTTTGCCTGGAGTGGGAGCAAAATGAAGATATAAGAGACGTTCAAAGGTTCCAATAAGATTAAATAAATTGAAACAAACCATTTCTAAAATTACCAAGAATTGGGCAAAGATAATGTTCAGAAGGAATATCAGTGTACATACACAACTAAGCATTCAACTAATAAACTATTTCTGTTGCATTATTTGCAATAAAATATAGAAAAAAAGAATCGCTTACCTGTTGAAAACGGTAGCTGTCTTCGTTCTGTATACGTATTTCATTCTGTATTAATAAGAAACTTCGATTAGAACACAGAAGGTCAAACGCAGTTACTCGATGCAAAATTGAAAATTGCAATTACAATATGAACTTGATTACTAGAATATGAGCTTTTAATTAGATCTGGTAGTGAATATTCACATGCATATTTAGCTGTATTATTTTGTAAGTGATTTTCTCCCAATTTTCAGAAGGTCACTACTAAGCATAGCTCAAGTGACTCACCTATGAGTAGGATACTAAAGAGTCTCGGAAACAAAGTTGTATTATGGAAACACCATTCAATTGCCAAGCAGAGCTAGAGAACCGGTGAGGAAGAATGAACTTAATGGTGCAACTGGTCACTAAGCGTACTCGTAATCCCCATCCCTAGCATACCCAACAAACACTTCATATTGCCAGCATCCTAAATATATTTGACTATCTTTGCCATTACTTGACTGTATTTTAGAGACAGCTTGTTTTGCTTGAATAAGCTAACTTGAACCCCTAGCATTATATATATTATAGCAATGGTAACAGGAATAAATTTAATAGGCTGATTATACAGTAAAATACATACTTCTAATTCATGAACGATGGCAGCAGTACGCCAACCAGCTTTCGAAGGTCCTCTCAGGTCACTAAAAAGATGATCCCCAAAATATATCACCTAATGAAGAAAATAAAATTCAATATTATTTCTAATACAGCAAAAAAGACCATATGAAGGCAGTTCAGGAATTGAAGTTATTTAATGGACAGCATTGTTGCAGTTGAAACAGATGAACCATGCAAATTAAGAGTGTACCTCAGGACCATTCCACTTGGTAATTTGGAGGAATGATTTTAGACATCCATGGTAATAAATTTGATTTGGAAGAAAAGCATCCACCTTCGAGAAGGCTAAGGTGTCCTTTGCGGCATCATAACAACTACAAATGCAGCAAGGAAGATAAGGCAACCAGTATTAGTATGGCCCAGCATGCGGAATGTAATGATTTTTAAATGCGTTACTGAAGTTTAAAGATGCTAGTTTGCTGGTTGATACAACAACGATAAGGTCGACCAAATGCTAACAAGTAGTCATAAATCATAATGTAAGTCAAAAAAATAGGAGAAAACAGACAATGATAAATGATAACTCAAGTGTCACTTCCTAGAGGCATCTTCAGAGTTTAGGAAACTATAACTAAGCGTAGGGGAAAAAGTTGTGGATATAGATTGTTCGTTCAAGTATATAAAACTGTAGAATTGAAGTAAACATCATCCATATGTTGTATGCATTCAATGTAAGAGAACATGTACAGTATTTTAGGAAGTTGAGGAGAAAAACCGGAATGGATGCTCTGACGTGTAAAACTCTGGTTTATTCGCTTGAGCAATCACAACGTCAAAAAGATCCCTCCAAGAGTCTCCCTTACCCATATAGTCCTAATTGCAATTTTAAAGAACCACACTCAGGATATACTTTTACTACACACAAACATTCAAATATTAAGCTCTGAAAAGACAGAGTAATAAAAGCTACAAAATTTTAAGATTATATTGCAACAGATCAAAAAAAGAATATATATCACTTAACGAAGCTACTCTTTTAGGATGATAGATGAGAGGAGAAGATTGAAGTTGAACACTTGCTTTTTCGCATGCCCAGTATAAGGTTTTTGAAGAAAGAGCTTCCCTAGAAATGTTTATATATAATTAGATATTTATTAGAGAGACTTGAAGAGGAGTTGTGGTCAAACCGTCAAAGGTGGGAGACTAGTATAAAAATCTCACCCTTGATTTTAATGAAGTTCTCTTCTATGTTTTCTTGTTGATAGTAATATCATGTCTTAATTACAATAAAAAAAAATAAAAAATAAAAAACAAATCAATGGTTTCGTTATGAGAAATAACTTGACTAGTAAAATCATACAGGTAGTTGGAGTAGTTCTGTCTATTTGCACTGCTATGACCAATTTAAAAGAAGGTCGAAGTAATTAACAATTTTGTAGAAAATTTATAAACCAAGGTTAGACAATAACTGCAATGCTAATTCAATATGGACTCACCTCCAACATAAAACGCATCCCGCCATCAACAAAATAATATGGAGAATTAGTCATCAAGAACAGTTTCTTTCCCTTCTCCTTAAGCATTTTTAAGAAGCGTAGCATCTGGCCCTGATTAACATCCATGAAACACTGAGGTTATTACAAATGAAATTAAAATAAAATTAACCAGCTGATTGCTGGTCAATGTAAAAGAACAAGTAACATGATGATTGAAATTTAAGCTTAACATCTGGATTTCTCATGAGTCATAACCAAGACCATATCCTACATGTAATATGATATGACTTACATTTTTTACTAAGTATCTCTGAGGATCTGAAAGAATTCCCCTGTGAACCAAACCACTTTGGTGAACATGCTGGATCGAATGTTGACATCTTCGTATATGTAGGAAGCATCAAACTGCAATTTAGCATCTACAAAGTGCTGGACAATGTCTGCAATAAGGCATGCCTACAGATAAACAAGAAGCTTGACACTGTTATGGTGGAAAATAAAACAAACAATGGAAATGCAATCAATCAGAATGATGACATGGGATCGCAGACTGTTGTGTTTACATGTTGCAAGATTTGAAATGCCTCATTATGCAAATAATATCTAAAAGAAATAACCACTGGCATAGAACCAAACAGCCGAACCTCCTATATAAGGATGTGACATGGAAATGACAGGATGAAAAAAAAAAGAACAAGAGCATCGAGAGGAAAGAAACTATTTAAAAAGCAATGAATGGTGAATACCGACCTCACTAAAACAAAAGAAATCCATCAATTTAACTAGTCCACGAGCTTGATCTCGGCCAATATGCCGTGTCCCATACATCTCTTCTATTTCCTTTCGGCTAAGCTGTAAGACAATCACAAAAAAGATTAAAACAAGGTGAATTTAGTAATAAAGCATAAAATCCTTAAGGAAAAACCATTCACACACAGGCAACTAAAAATAACTCTACAGCTAATGCACACCTTTCGACGACCAAAGAAGCACCCGTCAGGCTCAATCGACCCAAAAAAATCCAACTTCAAGAGACACCCCTTTAGCTTATCATAATACAGTCCTCTGATTGGAAAGGAGGGATCGTATTTAAAAGTTGAACAAATCTCTGGATACTTAAACTGATAAAAGCACAGACAAAACCAAAAGTAAGTTAAATCACTTGTTCCAAAACTTATCTTAAAAACAGTCAAACAAAGCAACAAATAGAATACATTGTGCTACTAACCTCATTTACAATGTGTTCTTTTGCAAGATCATATATCAAACTTTGTAAGTTGGCCGAGTAATGAGCCAATGTATAGTCATAATCGAAACCATAGACTTGTATATTGTCCAATCTAAGATTCTTATTCACATATATACCTACAAATTTCACCATAATACACAGAGTTACTGTCAGAATTACAAGACAATCAAAACTAAAATACGATCAAAGAACGAGGATGAGAAATTAGACCTTCAGGATTCATTTTAGGCATAAGATTGAGTGCTTCTGGAATCTTGAGAAAGCTCTTCTTAGCAGAATCAAATTCATGACGAATCTTAGAGAAATTATCATTACTCTCAACATCATTGCCAAATCTCAACACTGTTTCCTCAACATTTGCCGCTATGCTTTGACAAAATTCTCTGATTATAAACCCTAAAAAGTGAAACTATATAAATATTAAAAAAAAAATCAGGAAAAAAGAGAAGAATACAAAGAGAGAGAGAGAGGGGAAGGGAAATATGATAATCACCTTGAGGAGTTAAAATTGATGAGTATGAGCTAATTTTCTGCTTCAAATGAGAAATTAATATTAGTAAATGTAAATAAAAGAACCTGAGGAAAGAGATATCGAATGAGAAAATAGAGGAGGAAGAAGAATTACATGAAATGAAGA
This sequence comes from Papaver armeniacum, assembly GCA_023531295.1. Classification (NCBI taxonomy): domain Eukaryota; kingdom Viridiplantae; phylum Streptophyta; class Magnoliopsida; order Ranunculales; family Papaveraceae; genus Papaver; species Papaver armeniacum. The sequence goes on along the minus strand of JAJJWW010015749.1, from coordinate 5,534 downwards.
AGAGAGAGGGAGAATCCTACGAAGGGAAGAAGCCATTGTTGTTGAAGATTCAGTTCTGCATATTTAAACCTTAAACAAAACGATAAAAGATATTCTTGGATTCGATCGTTTACCAAAAGGTTTGTTATCAAGGCTATTGCACCGTCTTTTTTGTTGGTTTCACCAAAATACCACCCATGATTCTCCTAAATCCCACCCATAACAAAAAAAATACAATGATTTTATACCTATTCTAAAGTGGGTGGTAAAAACTCACCTTCTTCTCCAACTATTAACTAATAGCCGTCGCTACTATCACTTCCACCACCTTCAATTTACATATGCATCAAGATATTAACCTTATTAAGATCTACTTTTAGATTTTCTTGCCACCAATGCAGATAGGGAATCCTTGTGTTCTCCCACTCCTCTTCCACGATACCTCTTGAAGATGATAACCACTGATTTGCCAGTGGTAAGGAAGTGTAGATAATACCCACGAAGGCTTTTTCCAGGTACTCCAAACCACCGGGGCATGATCTTTATACATGCTTTGTTGGTTTTTCACTTACGTGTCTGTTGAAAAAAATTTTAAACACAGAAGTTTAAAGGAAACAATTTTAATCTTAATTTTTAGTTCCCGCTTTAGTTCTAGAGATAAAATCAGGTCTTTATTTTATTTTATTTTGATTGATTAATCTTAATAGAGATATGTTAAGTTTCAAATTAACATATATCATGATTTAGATTTTGAAAAAATCTCATGTAAATTCCATAAAAATATGATTTGTAGGAACAAAGATAAGGGTTTTCCAATATAATTAATTTGGAAACTTTATTACTGTATTATGAAGAGTGGTGGTGGTGGTGATGATGATGGTGGTTATTGTAATCGGTTATGATATTGTTTATTAATGTATTGGAATTGCTCATGGTAGTAAGTGGAGAAGAAGGTGAGTTTTCGTTACCTACTTTAGATAAGGTCTACAATAATTATTATTTTAGACCGTGGATGGTGTTTAGGTAAAGTGTGGTTGGTATTTAGGTAAAACCTTTTTGTTTTATTTTTATAAGTAATTTTTTGTTTTATTGGGCCAATCGACCAGAGGGCCCGAACGGAGGAAGTCTTCTACGACAATTTTTTTTTTTTTATAAAATGAAATCTGCCATCGGATTTGGTGAGGTTTTTTCGGTGAACCAGTTTCACATAATTTCTTATAAATCTTATTTTTCCTTATGTAACTTATCTTTTCAGGGATTGAATCGATAATCAAACTATAACATAACAAATATCTTAAAAGATCCGTGCTTTGGATTTTACAAATTTTATCTCGTTGAAAAGATCTTAAAGAAATCTACACAATGAGTACAAACAACAATATCAAATTTAGAATTTTCACGAAAAAAAAATCGAAGGTGTTTATCATTTTAGGCAAAATTTTCGAAAATAGTGAGAGCTAATTGTTGGATCTCCTCCCTTCAAAACTGAACCGTCGGATGTTGGAATATTTTTATTCCCAAATCACGGAATTATTTTCCGTGTGTTTTATTTTCGTCGCTTTTTCATTGGACGTAAATACCCTCCAACTTTCCATCATTAAAACTTTCGTAAATATTGATAGAACACGGAAAAGTGATATTTTCACCTCGTGTCAGGAAAAGTGATACTTTAACTTTTTCAATTTGGCAGCTTTTTAGGCAAAAATGAAACTGTGAAAATATTTCTTTTTCTGAAATGGAGGTAGTGTATGCCTAAAAATATCATTCCAACAAAAAAGAAGATGCATAACGAATCATAGAGCCACCACAAAGGATGCATAACAGTTTATACCGTCGTATTTTAGTTCACGCATCCACTAATTTGGTTATGCAACCACTAGAACGATGTATATGCCTCAAAAATGACATTCCAACAAAAAAATGGATGTATAACGCATCAGCGGTGTTTAGTTTTCTTTTCGGTCGGCCCTCCACACCGTGGCAGCGGTGTTCTAGTTTAGTTAGGTAGCTTTCCTCCTAAATTGTTACGTACCTTTTAGTACCAATTTTACCCACGTCATTCGTTATGTCCATATTTATTTATTTTTTATTTTATTTTTTGCATTAAGGACGGTTCCTATGAACCATGGAAAAAAATCCATTTGCTATATCAGGTGGCATGACAAACCAGTCGCGCCACTATGAGAAAACAATTGAGCAACGGAGTCTCTATCGATCGATACTTTGCATATGGTGATTATCGATGGCGTTGTAAACATCATCGCTCTACATAATTCGATCGTTAAGCGGTTATTTTGTAGCGCTATTAAATTCCCCCCTTTCATTCCTATATAATATACGCCCTCTTACTTCATCAAATTACGCACACCTATTTTACATATATTTTACCTATTTCTTTACATGTATTCTCAATTTAAATTTTCATAATCAATGGCAAATTCTAATGAAGAGAGGCAAATTCATATCAATCAGTTTATATCACAACAAGAAATGCATCTTTGGATGTTGCAACAACTTGATGATAAGGAAGCTGAAGATAAAGAACTAAACAAAACACTCTGATGCTCGTATATTCGGGCCAAATTCCTAGAGTTAAAGCCAAAAGAAGTATTCACAATAAGATATACGTATCGATGGAGGGAATGGTTCCACCCAGAAGCTGATGCACGATTATTTTCTTCCTGATTGTGTATTCTCTGATCAAGATTTTTGACGTCGATTCTGCATGCTCCGACACCTGGTGATAGAAATTATTAATGAGACTTGTCGTGTAGAACCTCAATTTAATTATTAGTTTGGTACACTCAATATTATAGGTGATAGTCATGAACATAAGTTACTTCGACTCTAAAAAAATTCTAGGTTGTGGAAAGCCTACGGATTTGAACGATGAGTACCTTCGTATGGGAAAAAAAAAACTTCATTCAGGTATCTTTCATTGTTTAATGAAGTAAAAATTAATAATTTTAGTCCAACGTACTTATAAAGCTAATCGAGGAAGATATTAAAGAAATATTAAAGTTGAATGACGATAGGGATTCCAAGGAATGCTAGGTGGTCTTGACTATGTGCATTAGGTATAACAGGATTGCCTACTTATTAGGCATGTCAATATAAGTGTCATTTCCCAAAACCAATTGTTATCCTTCAAGCTTCTTCTTGTTATGATTGTTGGATATGGCACACTTTTTTTGGTCTTCCGGGTTCACAAAATGATATTAATGTTTTGCAAAAATCGCCTACATTTGAAGATCTGAAGTATGGAATTTGTCCCTAAGTTCATTTCGCAATCAATAGCCATCAATACACTCATGGATATTATCTTGCGGATGGGATATATCCAAAATGGTCAACCTTGGTTCAATGTTCTTTGAGCCACTGCCGCCAATCATTGTTCAAACCGACATTTTTGCATTAAGTAAATGGAGTTAAGGAAGGATGTGGAAAAGACTTTTGGAATTTTGAAGAGGAAGTTTGCTATCATGTTTGGACCATATCGTGGTTTCAGTGCTTGTGAATGCAAAAGACTATGCTCACTTGCACAATTCTGCATAACATGGTAATTCATGAAACCCGTCATAATGAGGATTGGACTAACCATGATGATAAATATTTGGAAGCATGCCTGCAAGGAATTATGCTCAAATGACTAATTATATTCATAACCAAAATCATGCTGGCGGAGTTAAAAGAAAATTTGAGAGACAATCTTTGGGCGAGTTTGGAAGAACCAAGGCGGGCGTAATTTTTAACCTTTATTTCATTATTAGTGTAAATATTTAATATTTAATTCGTTTGTAGTGTGTTATTCAATATTAATATTTATATAAATATTTAGTCGCCACTTGTCGGTTTTCATTTGTTTGTTATTCGATATTAATTTTTATAAAAATATTCAATTGTCGCTTAGCGATTTTGATTGATCGAGCGACAAGCGATCTATCGCCAACAACTAGTTTTCCCCAACATCTTTCACTATATCGCCTATATATCTACTGCTACTCATGCCCACTTCTAATTCACATCTTCTCACTCTTAATCTCCATTGATATGGATAATCCTTACTTTACGATAGACGAAGATTTATCTCCTTGTAAAAATTATGTAATGCATCACCGAAGAGGGATGAAGAACGATGCCAAGATGGTTTAGTTAGTCATAGTTATTGGGATAAAGTTCATAAAACCTTATGCAATGACACACCCCATAATTGGGATGGTGCACAACTGTTTTGACGATTTTTTGAAATAAGAAAACAAGTTGAAGAATTGATAGTTTTAATTCGGATTGTAAGTCGATATAAACTAAGGGGTGAAACCTATGATGAAATTGTTGGGCGATCTCGAGAGGAATGACGAAGATGGAAAGGAAAGAATTTTGAATATAAAGCTTATTTTTACATCCTCAAGGAGCTTCTCAACACCCATACATATGGCATTTTAATACGATGTAATGATGTTACTGTGGTGTTATAGTTAAGTAAAACTTATATTAAGTACGTAGAAATATGTAGAATTAAGCAACTTTTCATTTCAAATTAATATTCACTAGAAAGAATGCAACAAAATTTCAATTTAATATTCAATTAAGAGGTTTTACTATTTCGAACTCATCATCAACATTATCATCACCAGCTGGGTTGTTATCAAATCCAGGGATTGTTGTTCGATATGTCTTTATAACTTATCAAATTTCAGTTATCATACATGTTTTTATTGTTGGTTTATTATCGAAGTGTCTGCACCAAAAATATTAGGCTTATCATAGGCATTGACAAATTTATCTTTCGAAAGCCGACTGCTCTTTGCTTCTCGACGGACTTCTGATGTTCCATAAACTACGCCATGTTAAAACAGTCAGATATTTCTTCTTCTTGAGCAAATTTTCTCTCTAGTCTTTCTTTATTTCTCCGTGGTAATTTTTTATTAGTTGATAGACACATTTTTTGTCTGATATAATCTCAATTGTATATATTGTTAGTGCTCGATTTTGTATTTATTATGGCTTTTTATGTTTTTGTAGGTGTTTTTGGAGAAATAAGCTTTTGCGGGAAAATTGGCACGAAAAGTGGTATTTGCGCTCGTGGGAGAAAATTACTATTCGGACTCTCAATTTGGATAAGGGGGCACCTTAATTACTAAGGGTAACCCATCGTTATTTGCACCCGGGGCTTCCCAAAGGCGTATGCTAGAACCACCCCTACTGGATTTAGGGGGCCACCATTTTTCTTCTTCGTTTAAAACCTATTTTGGCGGGAAAAGAAACTAACTCACCTGCGGATATTTGGATTGAGGTTTGGACGGAGATTTTCTCGTGGATTTACGTTGGACAAGTTGGGTTAGGCTGTTTGATCGAAACAGATTGTCAAGAGTGTTAGAAACGTAAAAGGAAAGAATTCCATAGAGTTTCGATAAAGCAGGGAGTTGTATGTATTCACTGGATGATTTGTGAATTTTTGGAAAGTACGTGGAGAATGTTCGATTATACCCGGTAAGGAAAGTATTGGTAGCCGCGAATATCGTATGGAGATTAACAGGAGAAGTATATCTATGACT
>JAJJWW010015748.1:0-51326 GCA_023531295.1 Papaver armeniacum | reverse complement strand
CGTTCTTTGGTAGTTCTAACTTCTAATTATTAGCATGCAGAAACTCTATGTCCTCATAGCTCCTTGGATGCTTAGGACTCTATTACGCTCTGAAGTTGGAGAAGGTTTTGTGGGTACACCTCTGGTAAACCCTCACGAGACTATAACTCGTCCACTAGGGACACCTAGGGGTTTAAAGGCTTAGTGCATACGCTAAATGCATTCGATAGACCAGCGACAGTGGTATAATTAGGATTTATTAATTTCTGTTTCACTTGAAGACAAGTAAAATTCAGGTTTGGGGGTATTTGATGAGTGCCAAATAGTGCATATTTCTACACCTTTTTATTGGCAATTAACTCATCTTTTGCGCTTTAAAATCATATATTATCCTAAATTCTGTATTTTTACTGTTTTCAAGAATAAATACTTGTACTAATTAATTTTGTGTTTTTAGGTGCTAAATAAAGATTGGATGAATCGAGAGGCCAAAAGAGCAAATAAATGGTGACAATGGAAGAGAGATAACAAAGGCTCCCGCTGGAAAGCAGTGAAGAATATCTTTTGTGAAGAATATTTTATGCACCTTATCAGCAAGTGAAGATTATCTTTTGCACCTCATCCGCAAGTGAAGAATGTAGTTTGCAAGACTCAAAGACTAGGTGTGGGCTTGAGATATTAGCTTTGAAGAATGTTTGGGCCTAGAAGAACATCTTTCAAGAGATAAAACTTAAGATCCTATACCCAAGCCTGTTTCCGATCTGAGCCGTCAGGTCCGAGTCAGATGCTCAACATCCAAGGCATCTCCACATTTCAAATCAACGATTGATACTCCCGCCTCACACCTTAACTCCTACTTTTCTTCTCCAAATCGAACAGAAAGCCAAACACCTCCTTCGTACTTTCATCCTCTCCATACCCTGCAAAACCATCAGTTCATCTATCTCTCAATCAATCCAATCCATCCCTGAAAAATCTCTGATCTAGAGCCATCAATCAACCTCCTAGTCTCTTTTTATCTCTATTATAGCTTCTTCCCAAAAACAGTAACCCTAGAAGCTATGATTGAGAGAGACAAAGCTAGGGTTAGACTTAATAACTAAAAGCAACCATCAAATCAAGAGTTGCAAGCAGAATTGCAGAGGGGGTTTGTCGGGAAAACACGAATTGAGTGAGTGGTGGTTCTTTAATTTATCAATTCTAGTATTTTGAGAAGGAGTTGGGTATAAATAGGGTTCTCTGTGAATTATGTAATCATCCAATTTTAGTTGGACCAACTAGCCATCTTAATTCAATTGTGTTTTAATCATCTTAATCATGTTCTAAATTACTTTGCTAGGGTTTAGATGAAACCTTAGCTCTCTGCTGTGTTATTCATGCTAATTGTGTTACTCTTGAATGCTTAAACTGTTTTAGGATAGATTTAATCTTAATGCTCAATACTTTGCTCTCACAGTGTATGTCAGGCATCCATTGTAGTTAGAATAAAAACTGTGTTGATTGTGCTGCAACTAATGCTTGATAGACTATTGTTAATCCCTTGATTAGTTGTGCTTAATTAGACAGTTAGTGCTCCGGATTGATACTTTAGTTGTGATTGAATTGGTGAAGCACCTTAGGTAAGTAATAGACTTGACACCTCTTCCTTATTGTTACAAGGACAAGAGTGGTATAATTAGTTGAATACATAGTAGGAGTTAGTGGTGGATTTGACAATCCTAGTGCCTTTATCCTCAGTGTTATCATTTTTGTTATTGCCTCTTTATTTTGCTGTTATAATCCTTACCAATATTTTCATCGTATCGACAAAACAAACCCCCTTGTTGTTACTCTTGTTTCGAATCAATATAAGAAGACTTTAACTTCAACTTTACACCCTCCAATTCTCTGTGGGATCGACCTGTATTTGCCCTGTCTCCAATAGACGCTGTGCACTTGCAGTTAGACATAGTCGTAGGCTTCTTTCAAGTCCTACCATTTAATCACAAAGTGTCTGAAATTGTTAATGCATCTTTTGCGTTGGGTAAGACTATTCCTGAAAAGGGCATTGTGATGAAAATTCTCGGATCGTTGCCATCTAGATACGATTCTAAGAAGCATTCCATCGTTGTGGGAAATAACCTTGCAACTCTTTCCAGAAATACTTTGGTTGGAAAATTAAAGATCTTTGATCATGAGCATACATCCAAAGCCGGAAAGGATGTTGCTTTCAAAGCACTAAAGAACACTAAATTACTTGATAAAGGTAAAAGTGTTTGTGTTTCTGAAGATGATATTTCTGAGGCTAATTCATCAGATGAAGATCTTGACAAGTTAGTCTCTTTGATCACAAGAAAATTTAGAGATCTTCTTTTGAAGAGAAGTAAACGGTTTTCCAGAGATAAACCCGGGTCATCAGTTAAACCTCATAATCGTGTTCCTCCTAAGAACAGGGATATTGACGAAACTGATGACGAGGATATGCCACAGTGCTTTAAGTGTAAATGTTTTGGTCATTTTTCAAATGAGTGTCCAAATCGTAAAAAATACACTGAGAACAAAGGTCTAGCTGCAACTCTTGATGAAATGTCTAATAACTATGATTCTAATGAAGACGAAAAGTCGAGTGTTTGTGAAAATATTGATTTTGATTATTGTAGCAATACAAACATCAATCTTGATATTCTTTCAGAAGAAATCTCAACCGGTCTGGAAGAAAAAATTGTTTTGTATGGTTCTGCTGGAAACTCTGTGTCTAATTTTTCAGGTTCCACTATGTGTCTCGCTGCTTACACATCTCTGGCATCTGAACCATCTTCCATGTTGACATGTTCTTATTGTTCTCTCAAAGGTCATGAACTCTCAAAGTGTTTCAAGTACAAACACAAAATAAGATATGTCAACAAACTTCAACGAAGAGCAAATCGATTAGAAAACAAGCTCAAACTTGTTCAAAAATCATCCGAGGTATGTAAACTCATCTCATCTTCGAAAGAAGTTAGTTTCCAAAGAAAAGACTAGACCACTCGAGAAAAAATTATGGTCTAATCATTCTGTGAAACAGGGTTCTATGAATTCCTTTCAAAAGGGTTATGGTGGACAGATTATTGTTCACCTCATCTCAACCTGATAGTGTTGGCTGGTGCATCTTGTCTCATATGCCTGATCAAAAGAGACAAGATTTATTTGCACACTTCAGGCTTTAGGAAAAGAGAATTTTTTTAGATTGTTTTGTTTATCTCTTTTTAGTTTTGCTATGCTTTGCAAGATTGGAATTCTTCCAGCTTTCATATCTAATTGATATTGGAAGGGACTTCCCTGTTTAGTAAATGAAAGAGGGTAATTCTCGACAATTCTACCTTCTTTATGGTTGAGAGTTCTGCGTGCGTGAACTTGTGGGTTTTAAGGTTCCGCAACCCTACATTCCTTTTTCCTCCTCTCGAAACTCTTTTTATCATAAGACTGCTTGTTGAGATTATTTTGTGATTTCCTTTCACAATTTCGTACGTATGGATACTCCAAGCATTATGTCTTCTGATGGAAAAGATGTTAATATGATTGTTAAGCCATCAATCATAAAGGAAAAAGATAAGTCTCCGTTACCTCCAACTTTGAAAAGAAAAAAAAAGGAATGTGAGGAAGCCAAGAGTTGTTCCTTCAAATTCTCAGAAGTTTTCTGGTGTTATTGAAGAGTTGAAGGAAACAAGGAAGGAGATTCAGGAAATAAAGGCCATTGTTTTGAGAACTCTTGAAATTCAGAAGGCCCTGGTTCGGCATTAGTTCAAAAGGTTTGTTGGAATTGACTCCTTTTTTCATGAACCTTATATTCCCATGGCTGTTGACAACAAGGAGTTCGGGGACGATAAAGAATTTTTCAGAGGTCTCAATGTCTAGGAAACTTCTTATGAGAATTTATTCTTGTACGTTTTTAAGAAGGATAACTAGGGTTTGGAATAGCCATTATTGTGATGAGTACACATAGCTATTTCCAACGTTTTCATCTTGCAATGTTTTTAGATTTATTTATTTAAATTCTAAAGTTGATTGGAAGATGATTTTTGTAGTATTAATCTTTATGGTTTTATATATTTCAAATTGTTATGGGATATGTTGTTTACGTCCGTGAACCTTGACTGTCCCATATTTGTTCAAAAGTTAACTTTATTATATGTCAGTATGAAAGTATTGATAAAAGATAGAATGAACTTTTGACTACAAAACTTAATCCTATTATTATGTCATTATGCAAATAATTGATGGAATATAGGATGGACTTTTGTTTACAAGGATTAAGTCTATTATATGTCATTGTGAAAATAGTGATGAAAAATAGAATGAATCTTTGATTATTCCGCTGTATTGGTCTTTCCCTGATCCACATCTTTGTGTATGTACTGTGTTGCTCCATAAATTCTCTTATGTTGCGCATGGCCAATTGAATTGATCATTTTCCTTGTGGTTCATTCAATTGAGATTTTTGGATACAAATTCATGTTTCATGTGATTTGTTAATGTCCAAAGAAATCCTTATTTTCTTGTGAAAGTAAGGTCGCTCTTGTTGTTCTTTCGGGAATGGCATTTTATGGGGGAGAGTTCTTTATTGAACTTGTGCTTAATTGCGAAACCTTTGTGGGAAGTGTGGTTGTGGAATATTATAGGGGTTATCTTGTATCTTTATAAACTCCTTGATGAATGCATTTAGCTTCGGCTATATGATGGCATTTAAACAAGTTGATATGTTGTTTTCTTTTGGTCATGAAGTATCTCTATGAAAATTTCATGAGGATCCCACTAGTTTTCGTACATTTGCCAATTTATATTGACAAAAAGGGGGAGAATTAATGTGTAGTTCACACTACAAATACATATGGTTTACGGATCATTATGTAAGGGGGAGTGGTTTTCATTATGAGATGAAGTATTGACTAAAGGGGAGTGATACATATCACCATAGTATAGTTGTCAAAGTTGTGATACAATTGAACTTTGATGTTGTGTAATGATACTATGACACTGTATAACAATGATTGAAAGCAACTGTTTTCCCATTGTTATAGCTACGGATCTTCAACAACTATGATGCTTAGTTGAACACATTTAGAATCATTGGAGTACTTGGAAGTGACGAAGATTTCGATTGATGTTTAAGAACCAAGGAGATCAAGCATTTGGATAAGAAGCTACAAATTTTATTTATTTTGTAATCCATATGTATTGATAGTTTTGTCACTAAAATTGACAAAGGGGGAGATTGTTAGTTAGAGCACTGCTCGGTCAAACTCGCATGCGTTGTTATCTCAAGCATGTTTGTCAATGTTAGTGATCAAAACTATAAGTCTTGATTTATAGTATACTTATAGATTTTTCGGACTAGGACATAGATTGTGTAGTTAAGCCTTAAACTTCACGGCGTTCATCATTTGAAGACGAAGAACTACTAAGGAGAGCTTGTGGAACTTCATCAACAAAAGGTATGTGGAGACTGAAACTCATCTATCACTTTGAAAGTCTATTTCTACACTATCTCCTATATTGAGACATAAGTCGTGTTACGATATAGTTTTCTATTATACACATTTGAGATTTCGAGTTGAGTGTAACTGGCTTACATATTTCTCGGAATATGTGTTGGCAAGCTTTCGCTTTGACCAAGTTCATCTTATATTCTTGACGCAAGTCAAAAGATGATCATGTGAAAATTGCCGAGTAACATCTTACATGGTTTGTGTGATACAATCATTTGGTGTAGACTTGGAATGTTTCGTTATGATTATTTCAATAACTTGAAAATTGTTTTGATGCTAATAGTGTGTGAAAACGGTTATTGTCATCCTCTAAGAAAGTTTCAATGATTGAAATAAGAGTTTAGAACACTTAACCATTATTGGATATGACATGTTGTGTAGTCTTGCGCATATGTAATCAATGTCCGGGAACCATAGTATGCGTACACGTACGCGTACCTGTTGGCTTGAGAAAACCGGGAACCTAGGTATGCGCACCCGTTCGCGTACTGGCGTAAGGTTCATGTCCGAATATTTCTTCTGGGATTGGAAGTACGCGTACCCGTTTGCGTACTGGCAAAACCCCATCTTGGTCCGGGTATTTCAAGTATGCGTACTTGTTTGCATACTTGAAGGTTAAAGTTCTGAAATCAGTTGTACATGAACTTAAACATTTATATAATAAGGAATGCAATCTTTGCAAACCGTGGCTATAATGTTCATGAATTAATTCGAGTGAATCAAACTGATTTTGCTTCAATTGTGTTCTTGTATACTTCTATGAGAATATAGCAATTGAAAAACTCTTTAACTAGTTTCATTTAAGTTATTTGAACTAGTTATGGTTAAGATGAATAAGGTTGATATGAGAGTGTTCATTTGGCTAACTTCGGTTAACTATTGTTGAGCCAACATGGTGTACACATTTAGGTACGGTTATATAAACCTAAATGAGGGTACATTTCATTTGTGTGTAACAAGCTAAGTTCGATCTAACGGTTGAAAGATATTAGCTTGGTTGAATCAGGTTTTTCATCTAACGGTGAATATTGAATGCTTTGTTACCAAGGTAACTTAGATTGCAAACCCTAATTCGAAAACTATATAAAGGAGAACTCTAGCAACTGGGAAACCTAATCCCCAAATTTCTGTGTGTTACTAGTTGCATAGCTAGAGTCGATTTTTCTTTAACCTTAGGTTTCTCACGAGACCATGTAGGTTAACGACTTGAAGACTTTATTGGGATTGTGAAGCCATACCTAACTATTTTCTCTGTAGTTACGTGTTCTGATCTTGCCTGATTCTATTGTCTGAGTACTATCTTCTCTAAGATTTGCTCGAGATTTAATCTCCGATAGGCAAGATAAAAAGTAATCACAAACACCTTCGTCTCATCGTTTGTGATTCCACAATATCTAGTTTCGCTTCCATACGATTTAGATTATTGTGAGGTGATTGATAACACTAGGTTGTTCTTTGGGAGTATAAGACCGGTTTATCAATTGGTTCATGTTCACCTTGATTTATCAAAAGACGGAAAAAACTCATAGGTATTTCTGTGGGAGACAGATTTATCTATTCCAATAGACTTTCCTGTGTGAGACAGATTTGTTTATCAAGTCTTCGACTTTGGGTCGTAGCAACTCTTGGTTGTGGGTGAGATCAGCTAAGGGAATCAAGTGCGTAGTATCCTGCTGGGATCAGAGACGTAAGGAACGCAACTGTATCTTGAATCAGTGTGAGATTGATTAGGGTTCAACTACAGTTCAGTCCGAAGTTCATTGGTAGTAGGCTAGTGTCTGTAGCGGCTTAATACAGTGTGGTGTTCAAAGCTGGACTAGGTCCCGGGGTTTTCTGCATTTGCGGTTTTCCTCGTTAACAAAATTCTAGTGTCTGTGTTATTTCTTTTACGCATTATATTTTGTTATATAATTGAAATATCACAGGTTGTGTGTTGTATCGATCAATTAGGAAATCCAACCTTTGGTTGTTGATTGAAATTGCTTGATCCTTGAACATTGGTCTTTGGTACCGTTCATGTTACTACTCTTATATTCAATCGGGCTCGCAAATTTCTATTTGCTGATTGCAGATTGAATTGAGAGATAGAGATATAAACTCTTTGATATACTTTTCTAAAGATTGAGTCTAACTGTTTAGTTGATTCTCTTTAAAGTATATTTGAGTAAGTCCTCTCATATTTCCAAACGAATTGTTGGGTGTGGTTGTTGTACCCCGCATTTTCAATTTCGAAAGAAGAACTTGAACTCTACACCTGAGAGATAAACAACATCATTATTTCAACTCCCCGAACTTTACGATCAGTCACTGCAGCAACTTCTACTCTCTGCTTCAAAACCATTGCCGTCAACCACAATTAAACTTTGCTAATCACCGATACAGTTACCATCGTGATCAACATCTCCCTTCTTCAGTCTGTATGTTCACATCTTCAATCTTCTCATCTCTGCCAGCAGCGATGCTTCCCTGGTCATCTAACTTTCATCACCGGCAGTGGAAGAAGGAGCAGTTAAACCCCACAATTATCCATCGTCTCGTTTTTGTAACATCACCAAGGAAACACCAATACATAAATCCACTAGCTTCCTTCAATCATCCATGAAGTTCCATTTGATGTAGACGAATCTGGTCCATTCAGTTCACATGCATCCATGACCACGAGTAATAATTCTCTCACTTGCCAATTCAAGATTTCACGATATAAATCACCACTGACCTTCTGCTCTCCATCTCGGCTATCACCGTCTAGAACCAGCATCCAACCAAGAGCCGCAACCCATTACAGTCGCTTCCTGTAGCTAACAAACTCATCGGTCGAGTCTTCCCAACTCTAGCTGACATACGGACCTGAGTCTCCTCGTTGCTGCTCCATTTCTCAATCGAGACTTGAGAGAGTTCACAATACTGACTCATTATCTACCCCAAAGCTGCTGCCGAAACTGAGTATAAAGTGGAGATGATGCTGAACTATTCTGTTTTACAGCTCCGAAGTTTACCCCATCACCGAGATAGTTAACAACCACCATTATTTTCTTCCACTCCAGCTACTGCAATATGAGCAACTCCATTATCACAGCTTCATATTCCACCATTTGACTTCAGCTCCTTGCCAAGCAACCACAAATTTCAGTTTGTCATCTTTCTTCTCTGTCACCTCCGTTCAAACCTTCTCTGATTCTCGAGACTTTCTTATGGTTGATGTAGTTGCAGGAAATCCTACACTACACCCCTCACTATATTTTGTAGATCTAAATCTTATTAATCATCTAAATTTCAAATATAAGTGCTAAAAATATAAATTGACACAAGGATTTTTTACGTGGTTCGATCAATGTGATCTACATCCACGATTCTTCACTATGATTGTTGAGGTTACATAAGAATTACATTTACAATCTCCATTAATGGATATTTTGTAGAGCTCTAGATCTAATTATTTGGGGAAGAAGATGATAAAGAAAATAAAATCTTTTTCTCCCTAAAAAATATCTCTCTCCAAAATATCTCTCTCTCTCCTACTAAAATTATTCCCCCATTTCTCTCTCCTGCTCTCTTCTTTATATAGGATATTACATAGTGGGTGACAGCTCATATTCTCGCGAGCTCTTTGATAATTTCGCAGGCTCTTGCTACCTTCTCGCGAACTCTTCATACCTTTTCTCGTATTTCTGCTGGTGTCGTCTATTACGTTATTTTTGATGTTAATCTGCGACGGTTTCGCAATGTTGCTAATGACAATATCGCGAGTACGTTGTTGTTGCGATATTCTGATCCTACATCTTGCCTCTTTTTCCTTGAATATTGCTTGAAGAGCGATCTTTAAGGAAAAATCTGTTGTTGTAGTAGTCTTTGATCTTTGTTGATGAAAGAACGAGCGAAAGAATATTGGACTTGAAAAGTACGTACTTGCCTCTATTCTTTTGCGAAGTTCTGAAGCTTTGCGAAAATAAGAAGTATTATCTCTTGAAATATGCGAAGTATAAAGTATCTTTGAAAAGGTATATGAAATATGAAGTATCCTTGAAGAAGTATAAGAAGTATTTAATCCCCGAAATATATAAGAAATATGAAGTATCCTTTGAGAATTATAAGAAGTACTTAATCCTCTAAATATAAGAAGTATTGCGAATCCATCATGCGAAACTCTCGCTCCATGTTCTTTGCCTCATGCAATGCTCTATTCTTTTGCGAAGTTCCGAAACTTTGCGAAGTGAATAAGAAGTATTAATCATTGAAGTATAAGAAGTATTGCCTCTGCTCATGCGAAGTTATTATTCCATTTTTTGGTGAGGATTCTTGTTGTTCATTGGTGAATATCTTCTTTGGAAGTGATTCTTGCCGAGAAGATAAAGAACATAAAATGTTTTCTTGGTTTATCCATAATTGCCTCTGTTCTTTATCTATGAGGGTATAATCATTGAAAAAGTGTTGAATGAGCGAGTTATTTCTTCATTCTTATCTTGCCTCTGTCTCATACTTTGTTCTCATGCGATAGTATAATCTCTTCAAGTTGCTTATAATTGTGAGAAATAATTTGGTGAAATAATCACATTCTGCGAAATTCTAAATAATTCTGCGAAATGCTTATGCGAATATAATGCTTGTGCGAATATAATGCTTATGTAATGATTATGTTATGAAATGTGTATGCGATGTTTATGCCATGAAATGCTTATGCGATGCTTTCATGATGCGAGTATAATGCTTGTATGATGAGAATGCTTATCTACTGCAATGTATAGCTAATGTTTGTGTTACTTAGCTCATTTTGCCGTTCTAAAATTGATGTAGCTTTAAATCGCTTCCATTCTTCATTTCTCTGATTTTGTCTCTAGTATATGCATTCCTCTTTGTGTAATTATTTTTTCTCGCAAGTTCTTACTTGTGCTTCATCTCTTCTTATTCCTGCATTATTAGTATCGCATAATAATATGATCATAATATCAAGTGTGCGGCATTTGCATTGCCTCAGTCTCATTATCATGTATATGTTCGCAAGCTTATCATTTAATCATTTTCTCAAGCTCGCAAGCTTATCATGTAATCTCTTTTGCGATAAAAGAACTGTATTACCTTCATCCAAATTGTTTATGTTGAATTTTGTCATTGCGACAAGATCGCAGGACGTCTTTACATTTTCATGTAATGACCCATTGATCTTGCCTTATCATTTATTCTGTGTGGTCTTATTTTGCCTTCCTAGTTAAAGGTCTTATTTTGCCACCCCTCATTATTGCGACAATATGACAGGCCTAAATATTCTTGCGAACATAAAGCCCCATGACATTGCCGTCTTGCGACAAAATCGCAGGACGTCGTTACACTTTCATGTAAAGACCCATTGATCTTGTCTTATCATTTCTTAGTATTATTGCCTCTGCAGGATGTCTTAGTTGCAACAATATGACAGGCCTAAATATCCTTGCGAACATAAAGCCCCATGACATTGCTGTCTTGCGACGAAATCGCAGGACGTCTGCACACTTTCATGTACAGACCCATTGATCTCGCCTTACCCTCGCGTTAGTATTGTTGCCTCTTCAGGATCATTGCACAAATATGACAAGCCTAAGTTTCCTTGCGAAAACAGAGCCTCATGACATTTGCGTCTGTTTTGACACTCTCCCTAATGGAGGGTGTCGCCCTTATCATCTCCCTGGTTGCCCCTTCAAGGAGGCGTACATCGGCCATACAAGGCTAGCTCCTCCCATCCGGTCTTAACAACAACCAGTTGTTTTCGCAGCCTCTTATCCCTTATACCTATAGGGTTTATGGTTACAAGGCTGCACCCTAAGTGGAGTTTTCTTCGGGCGAGTGCAGCATGCGCCAAGACTTGTCAAGAGTGGTAAGGAAGTTCCATGCTCCCCGCACTCTTGACTCAACCGTGTACCTCGGCGCCTTGATCACACGCTGACTCCTTGAAAGAGACCCTCGGTCGCCCAACCAGGGTATAACCTTATATATATAGTTGGGAATCCAAGGTACCTCTTCCGGATAGGCTTTCATGGGCCCCAAGTCTACATGACCCAGGTTCCAGGGGCGGTGTAACCTTTTCCCTGAGCCATGTTAAGAGATACCCCCTTATATGACGCACTTTAGGTCTTACATTTGCCTCTTACGAAATATCATTCGCGAACTAGGGTGTACGCCATAAAGGTTCGTCCCATTCACTCACTCAATCATTTTTGCCAATTCATTCAATCATTCATTTTTGATTATCTCTTCTCATTATCTTTGCGAAATTATCGCATGTCTTCATTCTTTCATTCACCCTTTCATTCATTTCTGTCACTTCTTTCATTCATTCTCATAATATCATATCATTTGCGGTTTGCTGCTGTTGTTGTCTCTTGCGAAGTATATGATTTGCTTGCGAAGCTATCATCCTTGAAATGTATGGACGTCGCATAAAATATAAATATCTCGCAGCAAAAAGAATTGTGAGAAATGAGATTTGAACCCTTGACCTGCCTCTTGCATATTCTCGCACCATACCAACTGTTCTAACCCTCATTTGCGAGATTAACTTGCGAGATAATCATCAACTTTCTTCTTTGCGAGATAAGCAATGTCTGTGTGAAATTTCGCATAACAAAAATAAATGTGCGAGAGCAAGAATTGATCCTACGACCTTCTGCTCGCATTCATGCCTCCTGACCAACTGTGCTAGCTCTGCCTCTGCGAAATGTTTCTGCGAAATAATCACTTACTTTCTTCTTGCGAGGTATTGTTGCGAAAAATCCATGTGAAAAATACACGTTCGTTGAGACTTGAACTCGCGACCATGAACTCATTAACTTCGCAGGTGACCAACTGTGCTGCATCTTGCTTGCGAGATAATGAAACAACCTTGCGAGATTATCCATTTTTTCCCCTCTTTGCGAAGCAAAAAATTCTTTGCGAGGAAGAAGATTCGAACCCGCGACCTTAAGCTCCTCATGTTCGCTCGTGACCAATTGTGCTAGCTGCTATTTGTGAAAGAAACACATATTGTCACTCTATTATTCTTCCTTTCTTTTCAACAGTTCCAAAAAGTGTGAAAAATTATGAGCTTAGCGAGAATTAATCAACTCTAACTCTTATTCTGAATCCCTAACCATATGTGCCAATTTCTGTTTGTGTTTGAACGCATACTGTTGTAAGTTTATTCTATTTCTTTCCCCTTTAAAGTTCAAAAATATTTGAAAAATTTTGTGTGGCTGCGAATTCGAACCCGTGACCTCTCGGTTTGCATATTTCTTCTCTCGACCATCCGGGCTACTTGCTGCTTGCGAAATAATGAAACAATATTGCGAATATACTCATTTTCTCATCTCTAGGCTGTAGAAAAAATGTGAAAAAATATGACTGTGGCGAGATTTGATCTTGCGACATCAAGCTTCTTCACTCCAACTCAAACCATCTGTGCGAGCTTCTTTTTGTGATAAATTCACAAAATTTGTTCTTATCCTTTTCTTCATTCTTCCTTTATTTCCTTCAACAATTTTCCTTTTGATTTTTCTCCTGAACACGGAATTCTTTCATTCAAACTTTAATTTTCTTCTTTGAATTTCACCACAACAATTAATTTTTTCTCTTCTTCTTTTCAAGTCTTTAAATTGTTGATGCTGTTTACTCCCTGAAAGTATGATTTCTTCCATGAAATTTCCATTTTTGAACCTAAACTTTGTAGATCTAGAAAAATATGAACAATAACTAATTTTCATGGAAATTTCTTGATCCAACAAGTTACAGGAAGGATAAAATCCATTATTCAATCCCTGTTTCTAGCGCCAATATGTAGTTGCAGGAAATCCTACACTACACCCCTCACTATATTTTGTAGATCTAAATCTTATTAATCATCTAAATTTCAAATATAAGTGCTAAAAATATAAATTGACACAAGGATTTTTTACGTGGTTCGATCAATGTGATCTACATCCACGATTCTTCACTATGATTGTTGAGGTTACATAAGAATTACATTTACAATCTCCATTAATGGATATTTTGTAGAGCTCTAGATCTAATTATTTGGGGAAGAAGATGATAAAGAAAATAAAATCTTTTTCTCCCTAAAAAATATCTCTCTCCAAAATATCTCTTTCTCTCCTACTAAAATTATTCCCCCATTTCTCTCTCCTGCTCTCTTCTTTATATAGGATATTACATAGTGGGTGACAGCTCATATTCTCGCGAGCTCTTTGATAATTTCGCGAGCTCTTGCTACCTTCTCGCGAACTCTTCATACCTTTTCTCGTATTTCTGCTGGTGTCGTCTGTTACGTTATTTTTGATGTTAGTCTGCGACGGTTTCGCAATGTTGCTAATGACAATATCGCGAGTACGTTGTTGTTGCGATATTCTGATCCTACAGTTGATAAAAATGAGTTGTGGAGATAAACACACTAGTTTGTGGTTAAGAAATGGACAGTTGTCCACCGTCTTTTAACTCCAAATGGGCCTGGCACATTTGGACAAGCTAAGACCACTCTTCGCCTTGCTTCATGGCCGTGAAATGTTATAGTGATGCGGCAACTGAAGTTGTTCACTTGGAATCCACAGAAAATTAAGTTGTCCCATTTTGATGCCTTGAAATGTTTTGGTTATGTTTGTCGCAAATGCCGTTTTGCTTTTATTTAGCCGTTCATTCTTTGGATGATTGAAATTGTTTGTACTTTCTACAAAAAACACTAAAATAGTGTCATTGGCCAAACTATTGAGTCCTAGCTAATATAAATATGGGTATAAAATATAGCGTTTACGTGCTTATCACTCAGTTCCTTTAGTACCTCTGCACCTACTACCAATTTGGTCTACAAACGTGACTCCTAAGATAAAGTCTACTATCTTAAGTCGTTTCACATGTTGTGAAGACTTATATCATTCAACCCCTTTGGATCATATTTCGGAACAGTAAAGGACTAATCTATTTCAGTAATCGCTCTATCAATCTCCTAGATCAACAAGTTAAGCAAAGATATATTTGAGTACAAAGGCTCAGACATTAAATCAACATAAACTCATTTGTTAGGTTAGATCAACTGGGATCAAGATTACCGAAATAATAAATATTACTTCACAAACTATTAAAGTCGATCTCAAAAGAAATACCCAATGATAGATTGTTGATCTATATAACAAGCTATAAAAAACAATACGAGATAAACAAGCTTGTCGGATACCAGACGATCAAGAGTGCACGAAGTATCAAAAAGATCAGAATACCAAAAATAAAATCTTCCAGTCTTCAAAGTACCCACACAAACAACTTTATTCCAATTATGATCAATCACACATAGAACATATTCTGTTAACAATAGATGATCACAAATCCTATCTTCAGATTTGGATGCAATAAAGTAGATCTGAAATCACTGATCCTTGAACTAGTTCGAGTGACCTTATATCAAAAGAGAATGATCACTAAATAAACAAACTAGATCTATCAAGGTTCAACATAGCGTTAGTCAATCAAATCAATAATCGAAAACTAAATAATAGTGTAATATACTTTCCCACCAACGTTGCTGCTCTAAGCTTCTTGATCCCAAAGAAGTCTTTAAACGATACGCACGTAAGAGATTTCATCTAATTAAGATACTCTCCTCTCCAGTGAGTATTACGAGAACACTGCTAGTTGGCTTCCTTATAGAAATATGAAGTTACGTGTATTCCAAGATAAGTTTGTAAGAAAGACAAACTTCACTGTTTATAATGACCAAGTTAGTTTTAATAACAAGGAATTACCAAACCCGAAAATACAGATGATATGCAATAAATGCCTATATTCAGTTTTGTAAATATTCCAACTGTAGTCCAGCGAGTATACCAAAATTTCTCTTGGATGATAACTCAATATTAGCTAGCATAAATAATATACTTTACTATTGTGGCAACCAGAGATGTGCTTATTTACTGGGATATGAACGGCACATACATTCTGAATGTCATAAAGATATTTAGAATATTCCGGTTTGTGATGTCACATTGAGTATCAAGGGATATACCTGTACATTAAGTAATAAAAGTTTAGCACATATTCAAATATTATGTCGACATCTTGTTAGATTTCCATATTGACCGACCATATTTCCGAGAGTTGTATATCCAAACCCTATGTTCATAGCCGAAATCTAAAAACCCCATATTTGGTCAATCATTAAGGATCGATCCATATAGAGATCCTTGTGAGGTGATCGGTCCTGCTAGAAATACTTGGTTAAAAAGCGGGGGTCTAACAACCACACCTAATATTTCGTTCTGCAATCTGAATAGACAAACTCCAATATAATTTCAAGAGAATCAACTAGACAGTCAGACTAAATCTAGAGAAAAGTATATCAAAAAGTTTATATCTCAATTTCTCAATTCAAACTGCAATCAGCAAATAGGAATTCGCGAGCCCGGTTGAATAAGAGAAATAACTTGGACGGTATCACAAACCAATATCCAAGTGTCAATCAATTCAATCAAAAACCCAAAGGTGGGATTCAAGAACTGATTGAACTTAACGCACAACCTGTGATATTTCTATTATATAACAAAATATAATGCGGAAAAGAAATAACACAGACACAAGAATTTTGTTAACGAGGAAAACCGCAAATGCAGAAAAACCCCGGGACCTAGTCCAGGTTTGAACAACACATTGTATTAAGCCGCTACAGACACTAGCCTACTACCAATGAACTTCAGACTGGAATGTAGTTGAGCCCTAATCAATCTCACACTGATCAAGGTACAGTTGCACTCCTTACGTCTCTAACCCCAGCAGGATTCTACGCATTTTATTCCCTTAGATGATCTCACCCACAACTAAGAGTTGCTACGACCCAAAGTCGAAGACTTGATAAACAAATCTGTCTCACACAGAAAAATCTATTGGAATAGATAAATCTGTCTCCCACAGAAATACCTATGAATTTTGTTCCATCTTTTGATAAATCAAGGTGCACAGGAACCAATTGAAAAACCGGACTTATATTCCCAAAGAACAACCTAATATTATCAATCACCTCATAATAATATTAATCGTATGGTAGCGAAACAAGATATTGTGGAATCACAAACGATGAGACGAAGATATTTGTGACTACTTTTAATCTTACCTATCGGAGATAAATCTCAAGCAAATCATAGCAAAGATAATACTCAATGACGATAGAAGAAGTAAGATTAGAACACGCAACTACAGAGAAAATAGTTGGGTCTGGCTTCATAATCCCAATGAAGTCTTCAAGTCGTTAACCTATAATGGTTTTAGGAAAAACCTAGGTTAAAGGATAATCGACTCTAGTACGCAACTAGTATCACACAGGAGGTGTGGGGATTAGGTTTCCTAGTTGCTAGTTTTCTCCTTTATATAGTTTTCAAATTAGGGTTTGCAATCTAAGATACCTTGGTAACAAAGTATTCAATATTCACCGTTAGATGAAAACCTGATTAGACTCAAGCTAATATCTTTCAACCGTTAGATCGAACTTAGCTTGTTATACACAAAAGAAATGTACCTTCATTTAGGTTTGAGTAGCCGTACCTAAAAGTGTACACTATATTGGTTCAACCATAGTTAACCGAGGTTAGCTATATGAACACTCTCATATCAATCTTATTCATATTAACCACAACTAGTTCAAATGACTCAAATTAAACTAGTTATAGAGTTGTTCAATTGCTATATTCTTATATAAGTATACAAGAACACAATTGAAGCAAAATCAGTTTGATTCACTCGAATCAATTCATGAACATTATAGAAACGGTTTGCAAAGAATGCATTCCTTAATATATAAATGTATTTGTTCATGTCACAACCGATTTTAGAACTTTAACCACTCAAGTATGAAAACGTGTACGCATACTTAAGTAACCAGACCAAGTTTGGTTTTCGCCAGTATGCGAACGGGTACGTACACCTCCAAACCCAGCTGAAATTTCCGGACATGAACCTTACGCCAGTATGTGTACAGGTACGTGTACTTAAGTTCCCGGACTTCTCAAACCAACAGGTACGCATACGGTTATGCATACTATGGTTCCCGGACATGGATCACATATTTGAAAGAGTGCACAACATGTTTATAATCCAATGTTGGTTAAGTGTTCTAAACTCTATTTCAATCATTGAAACTTTCTTAGAGGATGACAATAGCCGTTTTCACACACTATTAGCATCAAAGCAATTTTCAAGTTATTGAAATAATCATAACGAAACATTCCAAGTCTACACCAAATGATTGCATCACACAAACTATGTTGAAGCGAAAGCTTACCAACACATATTTCGAGAAATATGTAAGCGAGTTAAACTTAGCTCGAAATATCAAATGTGCATAGTAGAAAACTATATAGCACTATGACTTATGTCTCAATATAGGAAATAAAGTAGAAATAAACTTTCCAAGTGATAGATGAGTTTCAGTCCCCACATACCTTTTGTTGATGAAGTTCCACAAGCTCTCCTTAGTAGTTCTTCGTCTTCAAATGATGAATGCCGTGAAGTCTAATGCTCAACTACACAATCTATTCTAGTCCGAGACATCTATAAGTAGACTAGAAATCAAGATTTATAATTTTGATCACTAATATTGACAAACAAGCTTGAGATAGCAACGCTTGCGAGTTCGACCGAGAAGTGCTCTAACAATGTCCCCCTTTGTCAATTTTAGTGACAAAACTATCAATACATATGGATTACAAATAAATAAAACTTTGTAGCTTCTCATCCAAATGCTTGATCTCCTTGGCATCTTCAACACAACTTGAAATCTTCGTCACTTCCAAGTACTCCATGATTCTAAACGTGTTCAACTCAGCATCATAGTTGTTTAAGATCCGTAGCGATAACAATGAGAAAATAAATGCTCTCAATCATTGTTATACAGTATCATAGTATCATTACACAATATCAAAGTTCAATTGTATCACAACTTTGACAATAATACTATGGTGATATGTATCACTCCCCCTTAGTCAATACTTCATCTCGTCATGAAAACCACTCCCCCTTACATAATGATCCGTAAACCATATGTATTTGTAGTCCAAACTACACATTAATTCTCCCCCTTTTTGTCAATATAAATTGGCAAAGGTACGAAAACTAGTGGGATCCTCATAAAATTTTCATAGAGATACTTCATGAGAAAAAGAGAATAAAATACCAACTTATGTAGATGCAATCATATAGCCGAAGCTAAATGCATTCATCAAGGAGTTTATAAAGATACAAGATAACCCTACAATATTCCACAGCCGCACTCCCCACCAAGATTTGGCAATTAAACACAAGTTCAAAAAGAACTCCCCCCCCCCCCCATAATATGTCATTCCCGAAAGAACAACAAGTGCGACCTTACTTTTACGATAAAAGAAGGATTTCTTTGGACATAATCAAATCACATGAGAATCATGAATTTGTATCCAAAAATCATAATTAAATTAGCCACAAAAATGATCAATTCAATTGGCCATGCTCAACATAAGAGAACTTATGGAGCAACACAGTATATGCACAAAGATGTGGATCAGGGAAGGACCAATACCGCGGAATAAACAAAGATTCATTTTATTTTTCATCACTATTTGCACAATGACATATAATAGACTTAATCTTTGTAATCAAAAGTTCATCATATCTTCCATCCATAAAGACATAATAGGCTTAACTTTTGTAGTCAAAAGTTCATTCTATCTTTTATCAATACTTTCATATCGACATATAATAGAGATAACTTTTGAACAAATATGGGACAGTCAAGGTTCACGGACATGAACAACATATCCCATAACAATTTGCAATATATGAAATCATAAAGATTAATACTGCAAAAATCATCTTCCAAAGAATTTAGAATTTAAATAAATAAATCTAAAAACATTGAAGATGAAAACGTTGGACATAGCTATGTGTACTCACAATAATGGCTATTCCAAACCCTAGTTATCCTTCTTAAAAACACAAAAATAAAATTCTCATAAGAAGTTTCCTAGACATAATCAAAACAAACTCAACAAAACAAAGAACAAACACAAGCAAAAAATTAGAGTTCATGTACGGAAACTTTAGGTGATTCAGGGATTTTAGGCTTGTGACTGACGGTATCAACTACATCTTCGGAGAAGATATCCTTATTGAGAAGATCCTTAACATGTGACTTCATGAGAACAAGGTCAGAGTTAACCTTTTTCAACTCAGTTCGTAGCATGTTAAGATCCTTTATAGAGTTCTCAAGCTTCAGTTGAGTCTTCCCAATATCAGTGAGAAAATCATGAACCACTTCAGCAGAGACCATCTCAGCATTTTCTCGATCTTGATGAGAAAACGCATAATAGTATGAGGCACATGATTCGAGTTCGTCAACTTTAACAAGGGTTTTTTTTTCTTTAAAACAAACTCCAAATAAACAAAATCATCAATTGAATCGGCTGGCAAATCCCAAGAACAAGGAGGAGAAGCCATTCTTTAAGAAAAAAGAGTATGCGTACTCTTAAGAAACACTTGGAGTATATATAAGGCTTCTCAAGGAAACAAAAGCTAGGGTTTCCTAAGTCGGTTCGTGACAAAATAATATGGAAACCCGTATGAACATAACCTTGACCACAAAAGTCGTAAAGGACCAAGAAAAGAACAAACAAACAAGATGTTGTTTACTCACAAAAGTTTTTGCTACATGAATAGATTCACAGGATTTAGCTCTATAAATTCTATATTCTCACAAGAGAAAAAATTCAGAGCATAAGAGTAGTAGTTTTGGCACTGAAAAAATTTCAAGAAGAAGTTATAAGAACCTCAAGCCTATTAGTACAAACAAATACTTATACAAAAATGTTTGTGAATGATAATCCACCTAAGAACAATAAGAAAATAGCTAGAGAATCATAAACACATTTTGCCATCAAGTATACCTGATCATATCTCACTCAACCATGATTTTTGTGAATGAGATTTCAACCTTGTGATTAACTAGCACAAGTATGAGCCTTGAGCTCATTAAATGAAAGTTTTTTCTGTTTAAACCTATTTCTTCTGATCTTTGGAGGAAAGCCATTATGATGTGAAAAGTTATCATAAAACTTACTATCATCAAAATATGACGCATAGTGTTGATTCTTACCTGAAGAATTTTGACGAGAGGGAATCGACATCCTGTTAATAATCTCTTTATAATCTTCAATTATCATTTTAAGATTGTCTTCCATCTCTCCATTTTTGCTTCCTTCTTATGGTACCTTTTTCACATCATGAACAACATAATCTCCCTTCTTAATTGAAGAATATCCATGAATTCTTTTTCGACGAAATGGTTTAGGAAGACACTTTTGCTGAACATTTGAGGAACACATTGAACTGACTTTCCTGGTGGGGTACACAGGGTGAGTACTAAGACCAATCGGTTTAGACATACGAATGTCAGTTACACCTTTGAGAATTAAATCTAAGGTGTGTTGAATACGAATAATAGAATTGTCATTCAACCTAGAATTCCTCTTTTGTTTAACATGCCCTTTTGAATCACAAAAGAGACACAATTTATGATTACCTGAGTGATTAGATAGAACAGTCTTAACACCATCGTTGGGAGAATTCTTCCTTCCATGTGATGTGAATATTCCTTGATCAGAGGAAGACACAGGCATATCTTTTTCAACAGGAAGGGATTTCAATTTTGCTTCTGGAATAGAAATTTTTATAGTTCTATCAGAAGCAGTTGGTATTGTGGACTCTTTGAAACATTCTTGAATAGAAAGTTACTCAAAAGAAGTTCATATTCCAAAGCATCCTTTTTGAGATTTCCCTCATGCAGAACCTTTAGGAGAGAGTCACGCTCATTTACCATACCAACAAGAACATTGACTTTCTGTTGCAACCGATTGACATCATCAGCCTAGATTCTAACAAGCTTTAGAATCACTGCACTCTCCTTGGCTGCATTTCTTTCAACTTCAGAGTCAGACTCGTCAGTAAGGTAGTTAGGGTAACACTTTTGAATGTCTCTGTCTGTTTCATTGGAACACTGGGTTCATCTATATTCAAGATTGACAAATCTTTCTCTTTAACAGATTTCATAAAAACAGAGCTTTTATTTCTGGTGATGCGTTTATCAGAGATATCACTTTTGTCCATATCAGATTGCTACAAACACATACTTATAAGGTCTTTAATATGTTTGCATGCTCTGATATCAATTGAAAATGCGGGGGTACAACAACCACACCAACAATTCGTTTGGCAGTCTGAGAGGACTTACTCAAATATACTTTAAAGAGAATCAACTAGACAGTCATACTCAATCTTTAGAAAATTATATCAAAGACATTATGTCTCTATCTCTCAATTCAATCTGCAATCAGCAAAGAGAAATTTGCGATCCCGGTTGAATATAAGAGTAGTAACTTGAAAGGTACCAAAGACCAATGTTAAAGGATCAATCAATTTCAATCAACAACCAAAGGTTGGATTTCCTAATTGATCGATACAACGCACAACCTGTGATATTTCAATTATATAACAAAATATAATGCGGAAAAGAAATAACAAAGACACCAGAATTTTGTTAACGAGGAAAACCGCAAATGCAGAAAAACCCTGGGACCTAGTCCATCTTTGAACACCACACTGTATTAAGCCGCTACAGACACTAGCCTACTATCAATGAACTTCGGACTGGACTGTAGTTGAACCCTAATAATTCTCACACTGATTCAAGGTACAGTTGCATTCCTTACGTCTCTGATCCCAACAGGATACTACGCACTTGATTCCCTTAGCTGATCTCTGCCACAACCAAGAGTTGCTACGACCCAAAGTCGAAGACTTGATAAACAAATCTGTCTTTACACAGAAAAGTCTATTGGAATAGATAAATCTGTCTCCCACAGAAATACATATGAGTTTTGTTCTGTCTTTTGATAAATCAAGGTGAAAAGGAACCAATTAATAAACCGGTCTTATATTCCCGAAGAACAGCCTAGTATTATCAATCAACTCACAATAATCTAAATCGTGTGGAAGCGAAACTAGATATTGTGGAATCACAAACGATGAGACAAAGGTGTTTGTGATTACTTTTTTATCTTGCCTATCGGAGATTAAATCTCGAGAAAATATTAGAGAAGATAGTACTCAGACGATAGGATCGGGAAAGATCAGAACACGCAACTATAGAGAAAATAGTTGGGTCTGGCTTCACAATCCCAATAAAGTCTTCAAGTCATTAACCTACAAGGTCTCGTGAGAAACCTAAGGTTAAAGGAGAACCGACTCTAGCTATGCAACTAGTAACACACAAAAGTGTATGGATTAGGTTTCCCAGTTGCTAGAGTTCTCCTTTATATAGTTTTCAAATCAGGATTTGCAATCTAAGTTACCTTGGTAACAAAGCATTCAATATTCACCGTTAGATGAAAAACCTGATTCAACCAAGCTAATATCTTTCATTCGTTAAATCGAACTTAGCTTGTTACACACAAATGAAATGTACCGTCATTTAGGTTTATGTAACCGAACCTAAACGTGTACACCATGTTGGCTCAACAATAGTTAACCGAAGTTAGCCATATGAACACTCTCATATCAACCTTATTCATCTTAACCATAACTAGTTCAAATGACTCAAATGAAACTAGTTAAAAAGTTGTTCAATTGCTATATTCTCATAGAAGTATACAAGAACACAATTGAAGTAAAATCGGTTTGATTCACTCGAATCAATTCATGAACATTATAGCCACGGTTTTCAAAGATTGCATTCCTTATTATATAAATGTTTAAATTCATGTACAACCGATTTTAGAACTTTAACCTTCAAGTATGCAAACGGGTACGCATACTTGAAATACCTGGACCAAGATTGGGTTTCGCCAGTACGCAAACGGGTACGCGTAGTTCCAATCCCAGCAGAAATATTCGGACATGAACCTTACGCCAGTACGCGAACGGGTGCGCATACTTAGGTTCCCGGATTTCTCAAGCCAACAGGTATGCGTACGTGTACGCATACTATGGTTCCCGGACATGGATTACATATGTGCAAGAGTACACAACATGTCATATCCAATAATGGTTAAGTGTTCTAAACTCTTATTTCAATCATTGAAACTTTTTTAGAGGATGACAATAGCTTTTCACAAACTATTAGCATTAAAGCAATTTTCAAGTTATTGAAATAATCATAACGAAACATTCCAAGTCTACACCAAATGATTGTATCACACAAAACATGTAAGATGTTACTCGACAATTCTCACATGATCATCTTTTGACTTGCGTCAAGAATATAAGATGAACTTGGTCGAAGCGAAAGCTTGCCAACACATATTCCGAGAAATATGTAAGCGAGTTAAACTCAGCTCGAAATCTCAAATGTGTATAATAGAAAACTATTTCGTAACACGACTTATGTCTCAATATAGGAGATAGAGTAGAAATAGACTTTCCAAGTGTGATAGATGAGTTTCATTCTCCACATACCTTTGTTGATGAAGTTCCACAAGCTCAACTATACAATCTATGTCCTAGTTCGAGACATCTATAAGTAGACTAGAAATCAAGACTTATAGTTTTGATCACTAACATTGACAAACATGCTTGAGATAGCAACGCATGCGAGTTCGACCGAGCAGTTCTCTAACATAAATTAAACAAGACTTGAATGTGTTGTTGTGTTCAAGGTATACGATGAGGTGTTTGTGTGTCAGCGAGACAAGGAGATGTTCATTGGCTGGATAATCTTGAATGATGGAAAGAGCCGTAAGAAGAAGAGGCACCAGTATGTTATGGTTTTTCTCGGGTTATGGTTGGAATTCCATCGGGGAAACAGGTCAAGGAACTGAGAATGGAAGTTATTGTCGTTACTTACTTCTAGTAATGACGAGATTTGAGACTTGGGTATTGGGCTGGTTTTAGTACTTGGCTAGGTCTTGTTTACATTTCTTCACATTCACGGTACCTATAAGACACGAAAACAACATAAAAGAGTGAGAGGCCGACTGGAGCTGGAAGCCGCGGCTACACTGCCGTTTGGGAGATTAGAGTTTGAAATTTCATTACTCCCATTTTCGTTTTCATTTAGCTAGCGATTGATTTTAGATTTCTTTGTGGCTTTGGAGAAAGCCATGTCTAGATAATTCCATGGTAGGGTGAAAGGATGAACTTGTAGGTTGAATTATATGTATTTTTGAATAAGGGTTTTCTACCAATTGAACTTAATGCTAATGTTTTGTCTCTCTATCAATATTTGATCTTCTAGCTATATTTTTCATGTTCAATGCCATGTATAGTCTATAGTTAGATTAGTATAAGAACTCATTGAACCTTAGCAATAATCGATCTATGAATATCTCTTGACTATTTATGCCATGTATACTTAGTGCTTTGGAATTCCACTTTAAGGTGAGAACAAACGATCCTTTTGATAAATCTTGTCGACAATCGTTAAATGAAATATCTTTCATGCTAATACCCTTTGTGATTGAATGCAATAATTTACCTACAACGGATTCCCAGTACCCTAACACCTTCGCATCCTTGGTTACGTTTTTATTATTTCATTTTCATTTTTAAAAATCCAAAAAAATATTATTTCTTGTTATTTTATTTAGAGATATTGATTAAGGTATTTCCACCACTCCCTGTGGGTTCGACCCGTACTTGCCTTTGTCTACTAGTTAGATACCGTGCGATTGGGGTTATTACATATAGGGTTTCCCAGAAAGCCTATCAATTTTTGGCGCCGCTGCCGGGGAGCGGCTGTGGAATATTGTAATTAGTATTTCTGATTTTGTATATAGTTGGTTTTTATTTTTGTACAATATTTTTATTTTATTTTAGGATTTCTTTTTCCTTTTGACTCTTTTTGTGTTTTAGAACTTTATTTCAGGTACTTTTCGAGGATGATGACTCCTTCCCAGGAGACGTCATCTAAGATGACGCTTGGAGAATATATGCGTCGAAGTTCACATTATCAGGAGACGTCATCTGAAATGACGCTTGGTGAGTATATGCATGGGTCACGACATAAGTAAGTTCTTGCTCCACATATGGTAAGTGAAAAATCACCTAAAATGATATATGAGAAGTATTACAAACACACACCGCCTAGTCGGGAACAAAGGTTGAGAATTCGGGCATGCCAAGAGTTATATGCAGATGATGATTTAGAGGAACCTGTTTGTACAAAAGATACTATTGTTGAGTCTAACGACTTAGAGACAGTGGACGTTCATCTTGAGGTACCTTCTAATTATTTGAATAGGGAGATTCTAGTTGCAGTTAATGATGAGTCGATTAATCATGATATTTTCGCCCCATTAAGCCCATCTTTCGCTGATCCATCTTGTGATTCTATGAATGCTGATGTGAATGTTGAACATATTGATACTAGTTAGATAACTTGTACCGATGATATAACCTTTATATGTTTGCATTTCTCATTTTGCTGATTCCGATGACCCTATGCCTATTGATATTGTCGATGCACTGTGCCCTCCTATGGTTAATCAAGGTAACTCAACAACGGAAATTATTTCCGCGGACTTAGAACCAGATTTAAGAGTTACTGATTTTCATAAACTTGGATTATTAAATATATGTTTAAATCATTGTGTTGTGTTGGATGATTCAGTTCCTTTTTACATTGTCAATGCATTGCTTCCTCTGATTTCTAGTGAAGATAATGTGTCGACCGAATGTATTTCCGATGATTTAGAACCTGATTTAGAGCGTGCTTCCGGAATAGAAACTGTCAAACAATATGAAATTGTTGCTTATGGGAGTGATTTACTTATCCCGACCTTACATTATTTGAGTATCACTTAGGTTTTCTATTGGGAATGAATTTACACATCTTTTTTGAGATTTATAGTGTTTCCAGGTACATTTTGGCAGCTGACCTGATTTGTTGGATTGATCCCCAACTTTTCAGACTTTATATATATGCTTTGCTGCTTACTTTGGTGCAACCTCACCTTTTTTGAGGTTCTTTATGTGCGGAAGCAGGGATACAAAGATTATGCTTTATGTGAGTCAACCCATACGATTTCGCTTCATGGGAGTCAACCCATCAGATTTGTTTTCTTTCCTCTATCTTTTATTTGTTTACTTTTTGCGTATTATTTTAGGAATTTCCCATCTTAATTTCTACGTTGGATGACTCAATTACATTGAGGACAATGTAATGTTAAGTGTGGGGGAGTGGCATTTTCGTTAGGCTTTAAAAAAAAAAAAAATTCATACTATGACCAGCTGTTTAGCGGGTCTTAAAAAAAAAAAAAAAAAAAAAAAAAAATTATTTTTAGAGTATTTTCTATGACCAGCTGTTTAGTGGGTCTTTTTGTCTAGCTATTTAGCAGACATCTCTCGATCATGCTGTTTAGCGGATCTATCTTACTGTTTAGCAGACTACACCACTGTTTGGTGGTTCGTCTCGCTGTTTAGCAGACATCTCGATATCACTGTTTAGTGGATCCATCTAGCTATTTAGCAGACGTCTCTCCATATCCAGCTGTGTAGCGGATATAATTTTTTCTTGTTTTTGTCGAGGACTAGCAAAATATAAGTGTGGGGGTGTTGATAAGCACGTAAATGCTACATTTTATACCCATATTTATATTAGCTAGGTCTCAATAGTTTGGCTAATGACACTATTTTAGTGCTTTTTGTAGAAAGTACGAATAATTCCAATCATCCAGAGAATGAATGGCTAAATAAAAGTAAAACGACATTTGCGACAAACATAACCAAAGCATTTCAAGGCATCAAAATGGGACATCTTAATTTTTTGTGGATTCCAAGTTAACAACTTCAGTTGCCGCATCACTAGGGGTGTGCAACGGACGGACGGTTGCGGATTAGGGGTCACCCGTAACCAAACCGTCAAAATTGCGGATTTGGAAAATTGAACCGTAACCGGCCCAATCACCCGCGGATTTGACCTCTGCGGATCAGCGGATTGTACGGGGCCGGATGCGGATTAACCGCGGATTTAGTAAAAAAAAAAAGAAAAAAAGTAAGTAAAACATTGCAGTAGTAGTAGTACTTGCAATGATATTACTAACAGATGCATCCGAAATTGGTTGCAACCCTACAAGTGCGTCTTCAGTCGAATTACTAATGTTAATTTTCATGAATTTTCTTATCATAAAGAAGAAGAACAACTGTGAAATGAAAATGAAAAATTGAAAATCATTTAAGAAAGTGGTTTGGCCAGAGAACCCGAGAGACTAAGGTAGTTAAGAGGTGAAGGTATCTCAATGGTTGATAATGGAGAGAAACTTCCAAGGAGTTTATTATTACTGAGCTGAGACTCATGAAAGAAATTGTTCCGAGAAACACTTCTGCAAATGAAACTATAAAGATATTTAGGAAAATCAAAAACGAATTTTAATTAATCGACATTTCGTGTTCGCCACCAGAAGTTAACTAACCATACTATTTGTCTCATAGATTACGGTGTGGATAAATCCGCGGATTTACAAAACCAACCGCAACCAAACCGCTAAACCTTGCGGATTTGAGAATTCATCCGTGGCCGGCCCATAGACTATTGCGGATTGGTTTTCACCTGCAATTTTGCGGACGGTTGCGGATGAAATCCGCGGTTCCGTATTGTATGCACACCCCTACGCATCACTATAACATTGCACGGCCATGAAGCAAGGCGAAGAGTGGTCTTAGCTTGTCCAAATGAGCCAGGCCCATTTGGAGTTAAAAGGTGGTGGACAACTGTCCATTTCTTAACCACAGCCTGGTGTGTTCATCTCCAACACTCATTTTTTTTTTCCTCCAACACTCATTTTTATCAACCATAAGAAAGTCTCGAGAATCAGAGAAGGTTCGAACGGAGGTGACAGAGAAGAAAGACGACGGACAGAAATTTGTGGTTGCCTGGGAAGGAGCTGAAGTCAAATGGTGAGAAGACGAAGCTGTGATAAATAATGGAGTTGCTCATATTGCAGTAGCTGGAGTGGAAGAAAATAATGGTGGCTGTTAACTATCTCGGTGATGGGGTTAACTTCGGAGCTGTAAAACAGAATAGTTCAGCATCATCTCCACTTTATACTCAGTTTCGGCAGAAGCTTTGGGGTAGATAATGAGTCAGTATTGTGAACTCTCTCAAGTCTCGATTGAGAAATGGAGCAGCAACGAGGAGACTCAGGTCCGTATGTCAGCTGGAGTTGGGAAGACTCGACTGACGAGTTTGTTAGCTAGAGGAAGCGACTGTAATGGGTTGCGGCTCTTGGTTGGATGCTGGTGCTAGCCGGTGATAGCCGAGATGGAGAGCAGGAGGTCAGTGGTGATTTGTATCGTGAAATCTTGAATTGGCAAGTGAGAGAATTGTTGCTCGTGGTCATGGCTGCATGTGAACTGAATGGACCAGATTCGTCTACGGCAAATGGAACTTCAGGGGTGATTGAAGGAAGCTAGTTTCAGGGCTGTATTTATGGCGATTATAATTTGAGGTTTTTTATTTTTTAGCAGATGAAATCGGTTTACGATGATTTAAAATTGTATGTGCTATCTTTCTCTGAATTATTTCCTCTATTTTATTTTGGTTTTATTTGACAGTGATTTGTGGCTTAGAGTTGTAGATTATTTAGATCATGATGTTTGTCTATGAGTCAGTCTTGAATCCTGAAGCTGCTGCATCAATGGATTAGACAATGATGATAATGCTGCAATAGCCAATGTTGATAATGCTGCAATAGCTGTTGTAGGGACTGGTCAAAAGAGAGATGAGAAGAATGGAGCTGTTGAACATACAACATATCGTGGACTGGGATTTGTTTGTAGAAGATGCCGAGATGACATGATCACGATGGTAACTGGTTTGCAATCATCATCTAGAAGTGATTAGGATTCTTGGTGGAGATTTGGCTCGTTTAATGGTTGTTATATTGGGACATTGTGTTAACCGGCAATGGTTTTGAAGCAGAGAGATTGTAGGAGTTGCTGCAAGTGATTGATTGGAAAGTTGAAGATGAAGACACGAATATGGAATGAGTTGAAATAATGATGCTGTTTATCTCTACACGCTTTTCGTTTATTTATCTTTATCATTTTCTACTGCTTTTAAGAAAGCTGTGTGTAGAGTGATATTGTCATGTTCTAAAACAAGTTCTTTTGAGCTTGATGTCATTTGTTTGAGTTTCTCTTCAATGGAAATTTTTGGTAAACAAGACTTGAATGTGCTGTTGTGTTCAAGGTGATAGGATGAGGTTTCGGTTTGTCGTCCAATTTTTAGTCGAATCTGAAATACCCCTCCATCATACCCTGAAGCAGTCACGTGCATGTCATCTTATTTGACAGAAGGGTATAAATGGCATTTCATCACACGATGGGCAATTTGACCACTTAACCATCTCTAACGGAATAAATAACGGAATGATTTTGATAAGATTTTGGGGCATTTCAATCTATTGCCTAACGTCTGGGGCATTTTCACAACGTTGGTGTCCATTTTGGGGCATTTTACCACTTAACCCAATCTTGAATTGGCAAGTGAGAGAATTGTTGCTCGTGGTCATGGCTGCATGTGAACTGAATGGACCAGATTGCTGCAAATGGAACTTCAGGGGTGATTGAAGGAAGCTTGGAAAGTTTCCGCTGCCGGTGACGAAAGTTAGATGACCAGGAAGTTGAAGATAATGGAGCTGCATACGGACTGAAGAAGGGGAGATTTGATCACGATGGTAACTGTATCGGTGATTAGCAAAGTTTAATGGTTGTCGCCGGCAATGGTTTTGAAGCAGAGAGTAGGAGTTGCTGCAGTGATTGATTGGAAAGTTCGGGGAGTTGAAATAATGATGCTGTTTATCTCTCAGGTGTAGAGTTCAAGTTCTTCTTTCGAAATTAAACAAGACTTGAATGTGCTGTTGTGTTCAAGGTATAGGATGAGGTGTTTGTGTGTCAGCGAGACAAGGAGCTGTTCGTTGGCTGGATAATCTTGAATGATGGAAAGAACCGTAAGAAGAAGAGGCACCACCAGTATGTTGTGGTTTTTCTCGGGTTATGGTTGGAATTCCATCGGGAAAACAGGTCAAGGAACTGAGAATGGAAGTGATTGGCTTAACTTACTGCCAGTAATGACGAGATTTGAGACTTGGGTATTGGACTGGGCCTTAGTACTTGGCTAGGTCTTGTTTACATTTCTTCACATTCACAGTACCTATAAAGACACGAAAACAACAGAAAAGAGGGAGAGGCCGCCTGGAGTTGGAAGCCGCGGCTACACTGCCGTTTGGGAGATTAGGGTTTGAAATTTCATTACTCCCATTTTCATTTTCAATTAGCTATTCATTACTCCCATTTTTCGTTTTCAATTAGCTAGCGATTGATTTTAGATTTCTTTGTGGCTTTTGAGAAAGTCATGTCTAGCTAATTCCATGGTAGGGTGAAAGGATGAACTTGGAGGTTGAAGAATTATATGTATTTTTGAATAAGGGTTTTCTACCCATTGAACTTAATGCTAATGTTTTGTCTCTCTATCAATGTTTGATATTCTAGCTATATTTTTCATGTTCTATGCCACGTATAGTCCATAGTTAGATTAGTAGAAGAACTCATTGAACCTTAGCGATAATCGATCTACGAATTCTCTTTACTGTTTATGCCATGTATACTTAGTGCTTCGGAATTCTACTTTAAGGTGAGAACAAACGATCCTTTTGATAAATCTTGTCGACAATCGTTAAATGAAATATCTTTCATGCTAATGCCCTTTGTGATTGAATGTAATAATTTACCTACAACGGATTCCCAGAACCCTAACACCTTCGCATCCTTGGTTATGTTTTTATTATTTCATTTTCATTTTTAAAAATCCAAAAAAATATTATTTCTTGTTATTTTATTTAGAGATATTGATTACGGTATTTCCACCGCTCCCTGTGGGTTCGACCCGTACTTGCCTTTGTCTACTAGTTAGACACTGTGCGATTGCGGTTATTACATATAGGGTTTCCCATAAAGTCTATCACTGAGTAACTTAGAATTAGTTTACTTGGTCTCAATTATATGAAGTTGTAGTGGTCTTTGCATAGCGACTTAATTCTGAGAGTATTTAATACCGGACTAGGTCGACCTGGGGTTTTCATGCCTTGCAATTTACCTCGTGAACAAAATCTTGTATGTTGTGTGATTTACTTTACTTCTGCGTTATATTATTTTGTCTTTATAATTAATGTAAATACACTAGAACGTTAATCCAACACTTGGGTTTGATCCTAATAGATTGGTTCAGTTTCAGACTTATGTTATTTACCCAGTGTACACCTTGTTGAAAACTAATCTCCTAGACCTTGCCTGTCTGTGTTAGATTACTTAAGGTGTGGCTTGCATAGGTTGATATGAAAAAATTGCGGTGTACTTGGTACTCTCGTCATTCCACTGTATATTTTAAAATATTTCAAAGGTCAATTTTGAAAAAAATAGTTTGTGAGAAGTAAATTTCTCCTGACTAAGATTACTAAAAATCTATGAATGACTATTGCTTAAATCATATTTCCAGAGTTTACACAAGACAAGGTTGAACTCGAAATTTCTTATTTTCAATACTAAACCTACTAAAAGCATTCAACGTAGTCTCATAAGATAGAGTAAATAGGATAAGTCAAACTTACATACCTTTGCTGATGAAGTTCTTGCAAATGTGTTTTTTTATGCTTTAGCCTTTAATATTCGAGGGTATTTGGTGATATCTAATACTACCATGCTCTAATTCCAGTCAGAGACTTGAATTTAGTAGACTGGAAATCAAGATATAGTTTTGTACATCTAACATCGACAACAAGCTTGAGATAGCAGAACTTATGAGTTTGACCGAGTAATGTTCTAACACCAATCTACTAACAATGGCCAATTTTGAAAAACACCATCTGAAATTGGCTAGGTTTATAATCAAAACTTAGTCTATTTGGGTTTTTAGAAATTCGATTTTTTTTTTTTTTTTTTGCATGCATTCGGCTAGAATAAACCTTTGCCAAACTAGCCGACTTTAAAGGAATATTTGTCCATTAAGTTAGTTGAATATGCCGGATATAAACATATCTTAGGCTCGAAATCGGGCCTCCAAAAGTTAGGGGTGAGCAGTGTATCGAGGGATGCAGATTTAGTACCACCCACATCCAGTCAATCAAAATAATAGATTTGAGATTTTTATCCACGTCCAGTTCATCACACGATGGATTTGATGTTCGCGGATGGGAGGATGAACAAACTAGATGAGGGTGGATTGGCGTATTTAAGAAGATATTTATTACCTTGCTAACATAACAATAAAAATTAATGATTCATTATTACCATTGTTATGCAATTGGATTTTATCTAAACTAAAACAGAAACAACAGAAAAAATGGATTCATATTCTGTTATTGTACAATTAAGTTCAAAGAAAAAAGAAACCCATTATCATCATAAATCAATATGCCTGAAATGAAAAATTCATCTAGGAGACTGATGATCAGATCTTATATTGAATTCAAAATAATTGAGTATGAACATAAACACTAAACAATAATAAAGCTAATCCATGTGGTCCTCTTATCCAACATTCGAATAACCTAAAGCGTCGCTAAATTCCTTAATTTAAGCTGGTGCTCAAGGATTTTTCGGAGCGTGAGCATGAATCAATCTTGGTTCGCCTAATGTTAGGCGTAGATCAATTTTACTTTTTGTGCCTAACCATTGGTCGCATCAAACTGAACCATTAAATATTTTTGTCTCCACTTTTTAAGCTTTAACTATTGGCGGCTGTAGTAGCAGGATTTCCCACACTACACCCCTTACTCGATTTTGCTTAATTAATCCATTGGAAGATGTAAGATCAAGAACATTAATTGATTGAATTCATGAAGTGTTTACACAGGAAATAGAATTACACTTAGAAGTTAAAACACTCTTTTACTTTCTCTCTCCTAATGACTTGCCTCACAATTCCCCAAAGATCTCCCTTTACAGACTCATTTAGCCCCCTTTATATAGGGTAATACATAGTGGATGACAGCTAAGTTACCCTTTATTTTCGGGAATGTCTCGCGAAGTGTCGCAGATGCACAAACATTCACTCTCGCGACACTTCTTAATCCTCGCCAGGTCTCTCGTCTTCTTTATGTTTTGCCGGTCGTTATTCATTGCGTCGTTTATTTTAGCTCCTATGTTGACGCCTCGCATGACAGTAATCGTTTATTAATCCCGCGAGTCTTGTACGTTGCGATATTATGATCCTACAGCGGCATCTTGAAAGTTGGATTAAGAAACTATGATACTTAGCCTCCTAATCAAATTAAGTGGCATACTCAATTTGATAGTGAATTTGGACAATCATAAAGGTTAGCCTAGGAGTCAATATGAAAGATTTTACGAAGTTGCTACATGTAAGAATATTTTTATACTTAGAAATATCCTATTGGGCCATGTAATATCTTTGGTTAATTGAGAATATTGCTAAATATATTGGTTACCATTTCTTGGGCTTATTTCCTATCATCTCTTCCTTGATGGACGATCGAGATTGAATGCTAATTCTAAACATAGGAAGCTTGGTCCTCCTTCTACCTATAAAAGGAACTCAATAGCCATTAGTATTGGTTCGAGAATTTTATTATTCATTACACAAAAGGCCAAGAAGGAGAAACCAAGATATTCCACTATATTCTGTTCTACGGGTGTGCTTGCAGCCTTGGAGGATTTCTTGGATTCAATCAATGGCTTCATCAGGTATTCTATTTTAACACAACTATGCGTATTGTGATTATCATGTTGTTCGAAGATCCGACCGTTATGTATATAAACTAAAACTTATATTTGGCATCGAGCCTGGTTTAGAACTCCATGATTGTCCTTGATTATTGTATGCAGTTGTTGTGTTTATATCAATCCATAGTATGTTTGTTTGATTATTAATATTCATGTTTATGTACCATTTATAAATATGAATATTTTGTCTTACTTGATTGATATTCAATTTTGATTGATTGAGCAAATAAATCATGCGGCTATATTTTTTTAGATCATGTTAATTATAGTATGGGCTCACCTATAATAGCTTGATATGATTCTATGATTATTGGATTTATAACATATAAGAAAGATTTGATGTGTTGTTTCATCCGATTGAAAATGATATGATCTCGTATGATTTTTGCTTGACGTGATATAACATGATGATGCAATTAATTTATGATTAATAACATGTTTTGTTTGATTCATGCGTAAAGTACTCAAAACGTTTGTTTAATATGCAAAGTATGCGGCTACGGTTATGTGAAGATGAAACGTTTATGAAAAATGAAAGTTTATATGTATGGGGCTCACAATGATGTTTATGAAAGTTTATTGGGCTTGGTTTAATATTTCTTAACTATAACATAAACATGAAATGTATGTTGGGTTCTGTTTTGGACAAGCCCATAAGGTTAAAATCATCTTGGTTTGACATTAAGAAAACAGTTGACCATAATGTCTGACTTTGACTGTTTGATTGTCTGACTGACTGTTTGACTTTCACTGTTGACTTTGACCATTGACTTTGACCGACTATTTGACTTATGTCGTTGACTTTGACAGACTGTTTGACTTCTGTCGTTGCCTCTGACTGACTGTTTGACTTGACTGTTTGACTGTTGACTTTCATATGTTGACTTTGACTTTTGACTTTTAATTTTGGTTTTTAATATGAACATGTATAGAACTTTATTGTATGGTAATAACTATAACATGTTTTAGATCACCAAAATGTTTGAATTGTATGCTCTTTAGCTATCGCCACAGTGATACTAAAGTATTATGTTATATTAACATGTCAATATGTCACTGTAAGTCTACACCGTTTTGTGCAATCACATGAGAATAACTATCACCCACAGGAGATGTTTGTTCAAGTGTTTGTTTATATAAACATAAAGAAATTAACTATTTAGTCATACATATTAGAATGAAAAGTTACCCACATGTAACTCTAATTCACATGTTTGAATAAATATTATGATTATGTATGTAACCATAAAATGCATAATATCCACAGATGTTTGTCTTTGCTTGCTTATATATGTGTGAATTTTTTTATGACTTTATGGCATGATTGTTGTTTTATTTAAGTTTCTACCAACAAGAGTTTCTTAATTTATATGTGTGTGAGTTTGACTCTGCGTATCTTTGTCATGTTTTACAGCTTCTAGTTTTAAGTCTTCGCATTCGTATACTTCGTCTATCACTTTCTTCAATGGCACCAACTTCTCAGAATGGAAAGAGAATGTTGAGTTCACTTTGGGTGTGCAGGATATTGACCTTGCTCTCCAAATTGAAAAGCCAATTATGAATGATAAGAGCTCCCACGAAGATCGGGATCTCTTGAAAAAGTGGGAGAGAAGTGATAGGTGAGCATCTGGTTGATGTGAATGCATATTGATGCAAACATTAAAGGATCGCTTTCCGAACCTAAAAATGTTAAGGACTTTATGGAAATCGCAAAGGAATGCTTTAAGACAACGGATAAGTCTCTAGCTGGGAAGTTGATGGCTGATCTGACCACCATGAAGTATACTGGTGTACGATCAATGCACCAGCACATAATTGAAATGCGAAGCATTGCTCCTAAGCTTACTGAGATGAAATTAACTGTGGATGAGAATTTTCTTGTCTAATTCATTCTCAACTCACTTCCGCCACAATATGCCCCTTTTCAAGTGCATTACAAACTATTAAGGAAAAGTGGACTGCAAATGAACTGGGAAACATGTTGGTTCAAGAGGAAGCTAGGCTAAACCAGCAAGGTCTTAGTCAAACGCATTTTCTCAACCAAGGAGTGAACACTAAGCGTAAGCCTGCAAAGGGTAATAAGGGAGCACCATAGAATAATTCTGGTCAACCTGAAAAGAAGAAGGCAAAGCAAGATGACAATAAGTGTCGTTTTTGTAAGAAACCTGGTCATTTTCAGAAAGATTGCACTAAGCGTCAAAAACGGTTCGAAAAGAAAGGTAATCCTTTGGGATTCGTAAGCTATTTTGAAACAAATTTGACTGTTAAAGAATGTTCTTTATCATGGTGGTTTGATTCTAGTTCTAATGTTCATGTTTCTAATTCGATGCAAGGATACCTTTCAACCCAACTCACAAACCAGAATGAAAACTTTCTTTTTATGGGCAATGGCAATAAAGCCCCAGTTAATGCTATATGCACCTATCGTCTGATTCTAAATCATGGATACTTTCTTGATTTGGAAAACACTCTTTATGTTCCAACTATTTCGTGCAATTTAATTTCAGTTTCTCAACTAGATAGACAAGGTTTTCAATTTCAAATTTCTAATGGATGTTTTAGTTTGTTTAAAGATTTAAAGTTTTTGGTTTTGGTTATCTTTCTGATGGACTTTACAAGTTACATTTATCATCATCATCAATACATGGAACCTATTTAACGATGCATCATAATGATAGAACTGAACATGCTGAGGGTAATTCCTCATTATTGTGGCATAAGAAGCTGGGACACATATCTCGTGAAAAGCTTCAAAGATTGGTAAAAGATAGGATTCTACAGAACCTTGATTTTACTGATTATAAGAGTTGTGTGGATTGTATTAAATGCAAGATGACAAAACACACAAATAAAGGTGCCACAAGAAGTTCCGAATTCCTTGACATTCCAACTTTTGGAGCAGAGAAATATTTTATCACCTTTATTTATGATTTTTCACGTTATTGTTATATTTACTTATTACATGATAAATCTCAAGCTGTGAATGTTGTAGAGCAATTCATTACCGAAGTTGAGAGGCAATTAGAGAAGAAGGTGAAAATCATTAGGTCTGATAGGGGTGGAGAGTATTATGGAAGGTATGACGAAACAAGAAAACATCCTGGACCTTTCTCTTTACTTCTTCAAAAGCTTGGAATTGTTGCTCAATACACAACGCCAGGTTCACGGCAGAATGGTGTAGCAGAAAGGCGAAATTGTACTATAATGGAAATGGTTAGAAGGATGATTAGTCATGCGAGTTTACCCTTAATTTTGTGGATGTATGCTCTTCGTTATGCTGTGTACATTTTAAATATAGTTCTGAGCAAATCAGTTCCAAAGACTCCTTTTGAACTGTGGAAGGGCTGGAAACCTAGTTTAAAACACACCGGAAGTTTGGGGTTGTTCGGCGAAGCGAAAGTTTATAATCCCAAAGAAAATAAATTGGATATGAAAACTGTTAGCGGTTACTTTATTGGTTTTCTGAAAAATCCAAGGGTATATTATTTATTGTCCTAACCATAGTATGAGAATTGTTGAAACTGGAAATGCGAAATTCATTAAGGATGTAGGATCATAATA
This sequence comes from Papaver armeniacum, assembly GCA_023531295.1. Lineage (NCBI taxonomy): Eukaryota > Viridiplantae > Streptophyta > Magnoliopsida > Ranunculales > Papaveraceae > Papaver > Papaver armeniacum. The sequence goes on along the minus strand of JAJJWW010015748.1, from coordinate 13,545 downwards.
TCGCAACGTACAAGGCTCGCGGGATTAATGAGCGACGGTGTCGCGAGGGAGTCGCAGAGAGCTAAAATAAACGACGCAATGAATAACGACAGGCAAAACATAAAGAAGACGTGAGACCTGGCGAAGGTTAAGAAGTGTCGCGAGAGAGAATGTTTGTGCATCTGCGACACTTCGCGGGACATTCCCGAAAATAAAGGGTAGCTTAGCTGTCCTCCACTATGTATTACCCTATATAAAGGGCTAAATGAGTCTGTAAGAGAGAGATCTTTTTAGAATGGTGAGGCAAGTCATTAGGAGAGAGAAAGTTTAAGAGTGTTTTAACTTCTAAGTGTAATTCTACTTTCCTGTGTAAACACTTCATGAATTCAATCAATAAATGTTCTTGATCTTACATCTTCCAATGGATTAATTAAGTAAAATCGAGTAAGGGTGTAGTGTGGGAAATCCTGCTTTACTACATATGCGCTAGAAACAGGGACTGTGCGAGAGATTGACGTAGAAATTGGGAGGAATTTGGATTAACAGAGAAAAGATTTGGAGAAGATCCTCAAGAATTCATTGAAAAAGAAAAATGGCTAGAAGAAGAAATGTACAAGGGCAATCAACGGTTGTAAGAAGAAGTGGGAGACTTGCTTTGGAGAAAGGAGGAATGAAACAGGAGAATCATCAAGGATGAATAGGAGAAATGATGGAGAAGATCAAAATCGCCACCAATCTCCCCAGTAGCAAACGCGGCTGAGGATTATGATAGAGTAAGTGTACATACTTGGAGATCTGATTCTGAAGACGAGAGAGAAGAGGAGCAGCAGCTGGTGAACAATGGACAAGGAGAGCAAGGAATGAACGGAGAAAACGAAGAAATCGCGGCATTAGAAAGATTGAGACAAACAATACACGAAGAGAGACGACTAGAGGCAAAGGAACGAGCAAACTTGACAAGACAGAATCATGAATTGAGGATGGAAAATATGAGGTTGCAAAATAGGAGATCTAGAAGTAGCGTGAGATCAAGTTCAAGATCGAATGGAGAAGAAAGAAGGAGAGTTTTTACAACAGAAAGCACCGATGAAGAAACACAAAATCCGAATATAGAGCATGGCGAGAGAAGAGGAGAAATAGAAGATCGTTATATTCCTCAGCCCGAAAATCTTCAAAATGAGCGGAATAGGGAAAATCAAGGAAACATGCAACTCCAAGAACCGAATGACCCAGTTGCTGAAGGGAGAATAATCTTGCATGGGAGAGAAGAACTGAGAAGAAACCGAGAGATTGAGGATGACATTGAGAGACACTACATTGAACAAGCGCGGCTAGCTCGCGAGAGAGAAAGGCTAAGAGAAGAAATGGAAAATCAAGAGATGGAGGAGGCAATCCGGCAAAATAACCATGATAACCGCGAAAGAAGAAGGGAACAAAATCGTACTAATAGAAATATTAATGAAGAATATGAGAGGCGCAGGTGAGAGCTGAGAGACAGCCCAGAAGAGAGAACAACCGATATAATGGCGTGCGAATTGAAGAAAGAAACGAAGAAGAGCGTCGCAGGGAAAGGAGAGAAGAAAATAACGAGCAAGAAGGTCAAAACAGGCACGAGCGAAGAAGGAGAGAAGCAGAGCTAAAAAGACCGGTAGAGTCAAATTAAAGGCAAATGAACAAATCTTAAGAGAACTGGCTGAAATGAGAGGATTCTTTGAACAATAGAAGGGAAGGAGGAAGGAAACAATTGGACGAAGCCATCGCAGAAGCTGCAAAAGAACCCCTTCACGCTAGAAGTACGAGATGGAAGGAATACCCCTAAGTGCAATCTCCACTGCATTAACAAACATCTTCGATGGAACAACTTTGTGCGGACTGACATATCAAGGCCTATATGAGGTGTATGTTGCAATGGGAGAATCATGATGCTATACTTGTGTAAATATTTCGCGTCGAGCCTAATTGGAGAAGCACTAAAATGGTTTGAGGGTCTACCAAGGAACACAATCACATCATTTAATCATTTACAAGCCACATTCCTAGGAGCATACATAAGTAACAACTCTTCACGACCAGGTATTGAAGATGTATTCGGGTTGAAACAAAGGGTTGGCGAGAGCTTAAAAATGAGTTGACAATAAGATGGAGAACCATGTGTAGCGAAATGGCGGGACGGGTTGAGGAAAGATATCTCATCCTCTCATTTGTGAATGCTCTCTTCGCGACTAACTTGTTATACATTCAAATTTTTAGAGTCAAAAATACAATCACGATGGCGGAACTGAGAATTACAGGAAGAATATATCGCCTTAGAAGAAAGACAGAGAATGAAATGAATTCTTATCCCGTCGCGAACACAAACTCGAATGCTGCGAACGCAAGCTTGTTACCTCAGTTCATCAATACGGTGGCGAGCACTTCGCAAGGACAACAAGCGAGGAAGGATGATGAGAGACGGCGGAAGATAGTAGCTATGGGAAGCCATGACCAGGAGGAATTTGAACAAGAAAGGAACTACTATAACCAGTAATGACAATAATAAGATTCGAGGTTAGATCATGTGCAAGAAACTTATGGTGGACGAAGGCAATATAACCATGGAGGGCAGAGAAGCCGCGAGAATAGTATGGGAACCAATTAAGATGCCTCCACTGAATGCTAGTGTGGAAAAGATCTGGGAGGCTATACTTGTGATGGAAGATGTACCGGCACCTTGGAACGCAGGGATGGAACCACCACCTAGCGACGAAGTCATGAGTTTTGTTCTTACCATCGCTTCCATGGACATCGAACAAACGATTGTAGAAACATAAAGAGAATTATCCTCGGGATGATTGATCGTGGAAGCTAAATCACTTTCTAAAGGGAGAAGAAACAGGCCAAACATTACCACCACCACCGAGATGCACGAACGGTGTCGGCAAAGGAAAAGAAACATTTGTTATAGAAGTTGGAACAAAAGCTAAAAATTTAACTGCAACTCTATTGTCCACTCTTATCGCACAATCGAAGATTTTCATGACAACGTGCTCGAGTAGAGTCTTTGCGAGAGATGCTAATGATAAAGAAATAATGAGTTCATGGCGAGAACGACGCGAGTTAGAAAAGTGGCAGGTGAAGACTATTTCTTTCTCTGCAGATAAGTGCCAAAAGGAAGAGAAACACACGATAGCCCATTGGTTGTGGGACTAGAGATTAACCCGAAAACCGATCGATGGAGAAGATGATGAGGCAGAAGCTTGCTGGGCGATCAACCGAATTCTAATTGACACCGGAAATTCGGTGAATATTCTCTTCTACCATACTTACAAGACGATGGGAGGAAAAGACGAGGATTTGATCCCCTCGACATATAAGATATATGGCTTTAATGGCACCGCAAACAAACCAAAGGGAGAGGTTCACATGAGAATACCTCTACAAGGATTATCAACTGATATTTTATTCTGTGGTTGACGTGGAATCTCCCTATAATGCGCTGATTGGGAGGCCATGGCTTCATGAAATCTTGGGAATCGCATCAACGTATCATCAATGTATAAAATTTCCACATCCAAATGGTATCGGTATCATACAAGGAGATTGGAAGGAGTCGCAACAATGTCATGAGGTCGATGTAGAAAGCTGTGAAGAAAGAAATACCAAAAGAAAAGGATGGAAGCAACATGTGAGAGATGAGCAGAGAAAAGAAAGATTGATGGTGAATGCTATAGAAGTAAGGATTGAACATACCTCGCGAAGTGAATACCTAGAGATAGGCGAATATTATGATAATAGAGGAGTAAAAGATATGAGGAACAAAAGGCATAAGAAGTGAATAATCAAAAAGCAGCAATTGAAGTAATGATGTGCGAGAATCTCGCAGCCTGGAGTATATGGGAATTCAGTTAAGAAAGAAAAATGAAAATACAACAAATGAAACAGAATTGTGCGAATACTTCGCAAGCAAATATCAGCAAATAATGAAACATGAATGATTGAATGATTTAACAAATATGAATGAGTAAAAGAATGGGACGAACCTTTATGGCGTACATCCTAGTTCGCGAATAAACATTTCGTAAGAGGCAAATGTAAGACCTAAAGTGCGTCATATAAGGGGTATCTCTTGACATGGCTCGGGGGAAGGTTACACCGCTCCACGAAGCCTGGTCATGGAAATTTGGGGCCCATGAAAGCCTATCCGGGAGATACCTTGGATTCCCAACTATATATGTAGGTTATACCCTGGTTGGGCGACCGAGGGTCTCTCCTTAGGAGTCGGTGTATGCTCAAGGCGCCGAGGTACACGGTTGAGCGAGTGCCCTGGATGGATGAACCTACCACTGGCCATTCTTGGCAAGTCTTGGCATATGTTGCACTCGCCGAAGAAAACTCCACTTAGGGTGCAGCCTCGTAACCATAAACCCTATAGGTATAAGGGATAAGAGGCTGCGAAAACAACAGGTTGTTGTTAAGACCGGGATGGGAGGAGCTAGTCTTGTATGGCCGATGTTTCGCCTCCTTGAAGGGGCAACCTGGGAGATGATAAGGCGACGCTCTCCATTAGGGGGTGTCAAAACAGACGCAAATGTCATAAGGCTATGTTTTCGCAAGAGAATTTAGGCTCGTCATATTTGTGCAATGATCCTGCAGAGGCAATAGTACTAACGCGAGGGTAAGGTGAGATCAATGGGTCTTTACATGAAAGTGTACGGACGTCCTGCGATTTCGTCGCTCGACGGCAATGTCATGGGGCTATGTGTTCGCAAGGATATATAGGCCTGTCATATTGTCATAACTAAAATATCTGCAGAGGCAAAAATACTTGGAAAATGATAAGGCAAGATCAATGGGTCCTTACATGCAAGTGTAAAGACGTCCCGCGATTTTGCCGCAATGAAAAGGTGGCGGGGGAAGACCTCTAATTAGGGAGGTCGACTTGGAAGACCACACAAAAATGATAAGGCAAGGTCAATGGGCCATTGCATGAAAGTGTAAAAGGCGGCTTGCGACCTTGTCGCAACGGTATATTTCAAAAACAATAAAATAATTATTCAACAACATACATGATGATAACTAAAATCTTCCATCGAAGATAAATAACGAGAGAGCAAGTATGGGAATGGAAAAGATGAAATATTGTTATTCATCTTCGATGAAAGAGTTATACATCAATAATGTTAGCCAATTATATTACAAGGAAGAACTACCAAAAAGGGGTAGTGAAGATTGAATTCGAGGGGAAAAATCCAAGAAATACACTATAATAAGAATACGAAATGTACGAGATATTACAAGCGAAAAAGAAAACAAAAAGAGTTATCTCTTTGGCGATTCTTCTTCTTCATCGATTCTTGATCGATTATTCTCATCGCTGAATTTTCTTCTTCGCCGGCCTACGCTATCGAAACGTCCGAGACATGCAGATTCTCGGGAACCTTTTCAAGGAGACAGGGGATATGAATGCGGAGGATATTGTGGTCCTTACAAACATACTCCATGCCTCCATTGCGAAACGAACAGCATCATTGCTAAAGTTCTCCTTTGTAATTGTTAGAAATTGTTTCTTCAACTTGGAATATCTATTCTCGCGAAGGGAGAGATTCTTTCTGATTTGTTCTTTTCGGTTTCGAGTTCTTCAATTCTCGCTGGAAAATTCCCTAGTGAGTTGTTCTTTTTCGATTCAAGCTCTCTAATTCTAACTTTGAAGCTTCTTCTCGGTTACTGCAAAATAAGAAATAACAAGTTAACAATTTACAAGCAATACTACGAAATAAGAAGCAATAAGGTATAACAAGCAACCTTCTCTGTCGGATATCATATCTTTAACCAAGGAAGTATGCTCGGCGTGAAGACTAACATCAACACCTAGGTTATTTACGGCATTATCTAAAACTTTCGCAGCCCGAGCGGAATTCATAAATCATTTATTTATAACAAGGAGAGAACGAATTTGATCTTCTCGCTCACTAAGCAAGGAATTACTGTGCGAAGCAATTCATCTCGCTCAATTTGTAATTCAAGGAGAGATTTTTGAAATGTTGCTAATGCACATGCACCATTATTAGCAATGCGATCTTTATCATCTATATGGTCACTAATTTTCTTCCTCAAAATTTTGGTTTCTTTATGGGACTCGAGAAACATTCGTTTAAATTGGTTGGCAACTTAAACCAGATCTATGCTCAATTTCTAAAAGACGATATTTGGTCTGGAAGTTCATTTAATGAAAGAGAGTTAACTTTGTTCGATGAACTACTTAAAGAGTTGTTGAGGTGAGCGAGAAGAAGATTATTATCCATAGGATCGGAAATGTATGGAGAAGAATAGCCTCATCGGAGAGATTATATACATCTGCGAAAGTAATAAGTTAGGTAGAAATATGCGACCGATAAAATAAACATAGTAAAAGGAGGTAAAATTTTATACCGTAAAGTTGCTGATTGGCATTTTGAAGAGTGGACACCTTATCCTTTTGGGAGTCAAGTTCGGTGTTTAACTTTTGAATTCTCTCGTCTTTATCGCGAGATGACGCAGCTTCAATTTCTAACTCTCGAATCCTCTTGTTCAATTGGGAATTCTTCTTTTCAGTGCTGTTGCGTCTTCTCTCAAGGTGCGAGGCAACTACAAAGGAAGTTCTTCCAACCTATAAAAGAAGATAGGAAAATCATTAAAACATATATATACTTAAACAATTTAAAGTTAGCGGGGAAGTATGATCATACACATACATGAGGACCCAAGTGCATTCAAAGGTCGGGAGACACAACTCTAGAGACCCATTGAATGAATTATTGCCTTCCGATAAAAAGCGAGCATTACACACGTTCGCGAGAGCCCCACAAAGAGAAGCTAGGGAGCATCTCCCATTCCTTGAAACATCTGAGAAGATGCTAGATAACCGATCCATAGAAGAACCGGTTGACGGAATCTTCTTGGCAAGGGAAGGATTCGAGTCATGGTTATCCTCGTCGGAAGATTCGGAGCTTGAGCTAAGGCGAAAGAAGATTGGACCTTTCGCTTCTTAGTTAATGGAGCGGAAGATTTACCCTTGCGAGCGATAGTTTTACCCTTACTTTTAATCTTCGCGGCTCTGACTTCTTGACTTCAACCTTCGCATACGGTTAAAGATAAGAAAAAGAGGCAACAATATTGTTTCAAATAACAAAGGAAATGTTTCTTACTTCATCCGTGAGCGATCGAAGTATCGTCAGGGTACTCTCCAACGGATTATCCTTGTATTTTCTTCTCAAATTGGAGATCTGAAAAATTTCACAAACTCAATAAATATAAAAAGGGAATTGTGAAAGCAAGGTGTGAAGTAGGAAGAACCCACCACTTCTCATCCATTTAAATTCCCAAGGATGATATCCTGCGAGATTCGCAGGAAGAACGTGCGAACCCGCGATATAAGGGCCATTTAAAATCAGGGGTACAACCCACCACTTCTCATCTTTGGAGTGGCGAGGAGTAGTGTTATTGCCCGGATGCCAATCAATATCCTGCATGAGCAATTTATCCTCGATGACATTATCCTTCTTTTCAGGCGAATGCCCCAGTGAGATTTCGCATTAACCATCTTTATCACTTGAATAGTTTTCGAAAAAGCTCTCTACGGTGTACTTCTCGTGACTATTTCCAAGTTTGTGAAGTCAGGGTGCCTAACAGTAGCAGGGTATAAAGATCCTTTGCCAGCACCACGATTCGCGAACTCAAGCATTAGGCGAATGCAATCGCCACTCAATTGATAAACAGCTCGAGAGAATTTTTTCATGGGCCAAGATTTCATAAAATAAAGGCATCTCGGGGATTGTACAAGGGAATGGGAAGTCCCGAGAAGCTGACCTAGCGAGACTATAATCTTTTGATCATCGCATTGATGATCAGAAAATAACTTTGCAGTAAGAATAGATGAAGCTCCTTGATCAGGAATGGTTGATAGAGTAAAACCCTTTTCGAGCAATTTCTGTTGAACTTCATCAAAAGAAGCTTTGTATGAACGACTAATGGAAGCCATTATCGGTATGGGAATGGATGAGATGTCAAAGGTTAGGATCAGCGCTAGAAAGGACGAAGAAAAGATTTGCGATAGCGGGAGCGCAAATTGCGGAAGGAGAGAGTCAAAGAAAAATTGCGAGAGAGAAACTAAAGAATGAGAAGAAGGGGAGAAGAAAACTATATATAGGGAAAAAGATCCTCGAGAAAAAGCAGGGTCATTTAATACGAAGAGACGTGAATGGTCAAGAATAAGCGGTTGAAAGAGACGTGTCAGAAAAGACATTAATAGTCAAAATCAGTGTACAAGTACAAAAGCTGAAACAGAGATAAAGATAAACAAATCCAAAGAACAATATTGTAAAAATCGCATGATACTCTTCTCTTCGCAAGAGGAATATGAGGAGAGATATGAGACGATACTTCGTATATATTTAAAAAAGCTTGGAACTTTGCAAAAAGAATAGAGGCAAGTACGTACTTTTTAAGAAAAGTATTCTTTCGCTCGTTCCTTCACCAATTGAAACCAAGGAAGATGACAACAATGAATTTTTCCTTCAAATCGCTCTTCAAGCAATATTCAAGGAAAAAGAGGCAAGATGTAGGATCATAATATCGCAACGTACAAGGCTCGCGGGATTAATGAGCGACGGTGTCGCGAGGGAGTCGCAGGGAGCTAAAATAAACGACGCAATGAATAACGACAGGCAAAACATAAAGAAGACGTGAGACCTGGCGAGGGTTAAGAAGTGTCGCGAGAGAGAATGTTTGTGCATCTGCGACACTTCGCGGGACATTCCCAAAAATAAAGGGTAGCTTAGCTGTCCTCCACTATGTATTACCCTATATAAAGGGCTAAATGAGTCTGTAAGAGAGAGATCTTTTAGAATGGTTGGGCAAGTCATTAGGAGAGAGAAAGTTTAAGAGTGTTTTAATTTCTAAGTGTAATTCTACTTTCTGTGTAAAACACTTCATGAATTCAATCAATAAATGTTCTTGATCTTACATCTTCCAATGGATTAATTAAGTAAAATCGAGTAAGGGGTGTAGTGTGGGAAATCCTGCTACTACAAAAGGATGGTGAAGTCACTGTGAGTACACCAGTGCAAGAAAAATCTGTTCAAGAAATCAGAGTAATAATCCCTTTACCTCAGATTTCTACAGATATTGTGACTCCTCCGGTTGTAGAACCGATTGATGAGGGAGAAACACGAATAACGGCACCGGAGCTTCATGATGAGACTATTGCCAATGAAGAAATTGTAGAACAACCACAAGAACTAGCCTTAAGAAGATCTACTAGAGAACGGAAAAGGGCTATTCCTGATGATTATGTGGTTTATCTACAAGAATCGGATTTTGATTTAGGGATTATGAAAGATCCAATTTCTTATTCACAAGCTATCAAGTGTAGTAATTATGGTAAATGGATTAATAATATGAAAGTAGAGATAATGGAGTATGGGAAAACGTTGAATTGCCTGAAGGACACAAAGCAATCGGGTGTAAATGGGTCTTTAAGACCAAACGCGATGCTATTGGCAATATTGAATGTTATAAAGCTAGACTTGTAGCCAAAGGTTTCACTCAGAAAGATAGCATTGATTACAAAGAGACTTTTTCTCCCGTGTCAAAGAAAGACTCTCTCAGAATTATTCTAGCATTAGTAGCTCAATATGACCTTGAGTTACATCAAATTGATGTGAAAATAGCCTTTCTTAATGGTGAGCTTGAAGAAGAAATTTACATGTGTAAACCTGAAGGTTTTGTCCTAGAAGGACAGGAACACATGGTCTGCAAACTTAAGAAATCAATTTATGGACTTAAGCAAGCCTCCAGGCAGTGGTATCTAAAATTCAACGAAACCATTCAAAAATTTAGTTTTGAAGAAAATGTTGTAGATCCATGCATATACCTCAAGATCAGTGGGAGTGTTGATGGTGGATTTTCGTTTAAGGCTAAATTTGTAAAAAAACCGGAAAAATCATGCGCTGACATCTTGTAAAAGATAAAGCCATTTATAAGTGTTGGATACTCCCTCACTTAATTCACCAAGAATGGAGCATGTAGCAACAATCCCATTGCCGTGAATACATGAAATTCCTCCGAGGTTGGAGCATGTGGCAACAATCCCTTCTGTGAATTTCATATCGGCCTTGTATTTCCGATTACTCGTTATCGGTGTGGCATGGCAGTGAGTGTTACTCTTCAGTAACACGAACCTCCAAGCACTATAATGAAACCATGTACGAAATACCCGTGACGTGCTGATTCTCGGTGTGTTATACTAGCCCGAGCCCTCTCGGTGTGTTATACTAGCCCGATTGAGCCCCTCTCGGTGTGTTATACTAGCCCGATTGAGCATCCTGGGATGGCCGTATCAAACCGGATATGATCTGATCGCATCATCCAACTCCACAAGCATGATTGGATGACCCCGGATCAATTCCATCACCCCAAGCGGGTATGGAATACCCACGACCGACCCCGCATGGTCGGCCATTGGCCGTTGCTTGCCAAAAGACGTTCATACCAAGCATTATGGACGGAAAACCTAAATAAGGGTTTGCGGCATATTACATGTGTCGCAAAATAATCTCAACCATCCATCTTCGCAGGTATAGATGGAGGGTGTAGATGTAGACTCAAAGGGCCCGAGCATGTCAACACGATCACCGTGGGCCCGCCTACACACTTGACTAATCGGTCAAGACCAACAATGTTTGGTCGTGACGAATCGTCACCCAAACAAGAAGTGGCGCACGGCTTTTGAAAGCCAAAATTAGGGTTTTAAATCATCACGCGCGTCCATCTTCTCCGGCATGAATGGAGGGTCACAGATTAGATTAAGCAAGGGCCGGTCATACCAGCATGACTACCGTGCGCCCATCTACCTCCTCATGCAAACGGCCAAGGCATCCCATGCCGGCTAATCCAAAACGCCCGCCCAAACATGCGTGGTTACACTTCCCAAATTGCAAACTGATCTCGACCACTCAACTTCACCGGATGATTTGAATGGCTTAGATCACGTTTTCATGGGATAGTCAGGTATAGGCATGATCACCGGCCTGCCATCTTCCCGTCAAACCCATCGACCAAGACCAGACCAAGATGTGTCGTCTTGAAACGCGTGCCCAAACTAGGGATGTCACGCGGTTTCCAACTCCTTTTGCGGCAAGGGATTTACTGCCGCAAACCGATCTCAACCACTCCCCTTTGACGGTCAAATTGAGTGGCCTAGATCGCACTTTCATGGGACGGTGAGACATGGACGTGTACACCAAGCATGCCATCTACATACTCGTCCGGTCGGTCCTCCCCAAAATTCTTCCCATGCTTGGTTTTGACCAAGTCAAGAGTCATGCTTGCGCTCCTCTTCAATAAACCTAGTATTCATTAACGGCCGCAGATGAGTGTCTCAAAACTCATCTCATCCGTCCAACTTCACCAGCATGGTTATACAACCACAAGTCGAGTTATTTGGTTAGTGAGGAGTTATTACCCATCACTTTACCACACCGTAATGCACGACACTCCGCATAAAATACACACGATACTTCACAAGTATCGACTTCTGAATAACACGAGTTATTCAATTCGAGCATTACATGCTATCTTTCGTGGATCCACGATCCACATTCCAGAACATCAATCATGTCACAAACTGGGGATACATCTTTGGGGTATTGGTCCAGCGGTTTACTGGCGTGCGGCGTGGCAACGCGCCATCACAAGAACGTGTTAGGAAGTCATGGACGGTTAGAGATGAACAGGAGAAGTGGGCAAGACGCGGCCCCACAACTCCACTACTCCATCACTCCACTTCCTCCACTTCCCACGAGAGACGTGAATGAGGCTCAATGACTTGTATAAATAGGTTCTCCGCCCTATTTCAAACGGGACAACAGAACAACACAAGTTCAGACGAGAGAAAAACCAAGTGTTAATACAAATCGTATTCAAACACCCAGAGCCTGCTTGCATCAACCGTGAGCTTGCTCATCTTTCTGTTACAAGTCATAAGCAAGCCAACACCTTCACAATCTCAACACCTTCTTCGCTTCCCTCCCTAAGATCAACCCCATCTCCTTCACTTTGTGACCGAAACAAGTCCTGGAACGGCCATTTCTTGGTTTAGGCTGGACTTGCAATGATTGATCTCTCGAATCTACAAGCACTCACCGCAAGTGCATTTGTTTAAAGGTTTAAATTCATTCCTCATCCACACCCCAAATTACCAAATTCTGCAGGAGTAGTTTTCACCCATAAATAGGGAGGAAGTTCATATTTTTGGTATTGTATGTAGATGACATACTACTTGCGAGTAGTGATCTTGGCCTTATGCATGAAACTAAGGAATATATCTCTCGAAGAATTTCGAAATGAAAGATATGGGTGAGGCTTCTTATGTGATTGGGATAGAAATAACCCGTGATAGATCACTTGGAACATTATCAATCTCACAGAAAGCATATATCGAAAGAATTTTAGAGAGGTTTGAGATGAGTGCATGTAAGCCAAGTATAGTTACGGTTTCTAAAGGAGACAAGTTTGGACTCAATCTTTGTCCTAAGAATGGACTGGAACGTAAACAAATGGATAAAATCCCTTATGCTTCTGTGGTGGGAAGTTTAATGTATGCTCAAGTTTGCACACGACCAGATATCAACTATATAGTTGGTATGCTGGGAAGATACCTTGTGAATCCTGGGATTGAACACTGGAAAGCTGCAAAGAAAGTTTTAAGGTACCTGCAAGGAACGAAGGATCATCGTCTCACATTTATGAAGTCAGATCAATTTGAGTTGGTTGGCTATACAGATTCCGATTTCATGGGATATAATGATACTCGAAAGAGCACTTTTGGATATCTTTTTCTATTAGCTGGAGGAGCAATATCATGGAAAAGTGCAAAAGAGTCTATTCTCACTGGCTCAACAATGGAAGCTGAATTTGTAGCATGTTATGAGTCTACAAATCATTGTTCATGGCTGCGGAATTTCATTGAACACATAGGCACAAAACTTATGATTGCAGATGCATTTACGAAGGCGTTATCTCCCAAGACCTTTCTGGAACATGTTGGCAACATGGGTCTTGAGGGAGTAACAACTAATTAGTTTCACTTGCACTTTTGCTTATGTTTGAACACTTATTGAGATCTTATTATTGTTATTATTCTAAACTTATTTTTGTATCCACTTTAGTATACTTTTATGTTATTGGATGAATGTTACAGAAATTGTTTTCTTTTGAAGACATTAGTGGACCATTATGATATCCCTATTTAAGGCCGGATTAAGTAAGTTGCTTGTGTTGTGGTACATGGAATGGAACATGTTGATAACAGGACAATGTGTCACCGCCATGACTCGCATAAGTAATTTGCTTGGTTAAGGTATTACCTTTAACCATTAAATTTGTCTAGAAATTATGCGCGCTTATGTTTTTCTACGATTAACCGTTAAATAGATTATCACATGGACTAGTGGGAGAATGTAAGAATATTTCCGTACTTAGAAATATCCTATTGGGCCATGTAATATCTTTGGTTAATTGAGAATATTGCTAAATATATTGGTTACCATT